>SNVD02006607.1:0-25933 GCA_013180625.2 Boswellia sacra | reverse complement strand
GGGTTAGGAATATGTTCTTGATTCAACCTTAACCATCATGAAGAGCACTTACCGAGTCTTCATCTAGATGTTGGCTACTTGGATTACTCACATGTGGATTGATGAGGTTTGGCTCGAGTTGAGATGGAAACACACCTTTCTCATGAGTATTAAATGCAAATGCAAGTTTTTCAAGAGCATCATTCAAGTTTGCCATAGTTTGAGCAACTTGACTATTAAAAGCCTCTTGCTTTACAATGAATGAATTCCATGTTTCTTCAAGATCCTTATAAGATGCATGATCATGAGCTTTTTGAAAATTTTGACATGATTGAAAGGGGGGTTGGTAAGATTGTGCATGATTATCATTCCTCCAATCAAAATTCAAGTGATTTTTTCATCCAAATTTTTGTAAGTAAGGATTAGGATTTAACCTTTGGAAAGTGTTTAAAACATTGGTTTGGTCATGGAGACTTTTCCTAAAGGTAGACACAATTGGGCAATCATCCGTAGGATGATCACTAGAATTACAAGTTTGATAGACAATTTCTTGCATAGACCACATTTCTAAGTCCTCGACTTTCCTAGCTAGGGATCTAAATTTAACATGTAGATCATGATTCTCCCTAAAGTTATATATGCCTCTACTAGACGTTCTTGGTACCTCATAGGTGCCAACATTGTTCCAATTTTGGGCATTTTTCGCTAGTAAGTCTAGGAAATCCATGACTTCATCAGGGTCTTTATTTTCAAATTGTCCATTACACATTAATTCTACCATTTGCCTAGCTTGATGTGTAAGACCTTCATAGAAAATTAGAACTAGTTCCCATGTTTCCAAACCATGATGAGGACAAGTATTAAGCAATGCTTTATACCTATCCCAACATTGGTAAAAGGTCTCTCCTTGTTTTTTGAGTGAAATTGATAATTTGCCTTGTGAGAGAATCTATTCTATAGGGAGGAAAGAATTCTTTAAGAAATTGTTGTTGCATTTCATCCCATGAGCTAATGGATCTTGACCTAAGATTTTGTAGCCATGTCTTAGCTTTATCTTTTAGAGAAAAAGGAAAAAGCTTTAATCGAAAGATGTTTATGCTACAATTTAGGTCACTATAAGTGTTGCAAAACTCTTTAAATTCTCTCAAGTGCAAAAATGGGTTTTCAACATCTTGGCCATGAAAGTGGGGTAAGAATTGAATGAAATCTGATTCATGGTAAAAAAATATTGCATCATGAGGGAAGACTATGCATGATTGTGCACAAGCTCTACGAAGATTTATGGAGCCCATTAATGTTCTTAGTTGGGTTTGAGCATGTTTTTAAAGAAGATGAGTGACTCCTAACAATTCTACCAACTAATGCAAAAAGAAAGAAAAGATGAACACATGCAAGAGAAATGAAAAAAAAAAGGAAATACTTACAATTTTGCACGCTAATTTTTACCTTCCCCGGCAACGGCGCAAAAAACTTGACACATCCGAAAATAAGATTGTCTCCCAAGTATAGGAGTGTCGAAGTAATAAAACCCGGTGAGACCGGGGTCGATCCACGAGGAAGGGAATTTAAGCGTTACAAATTATAAGCTAAGCAAACGTGATATGGATGATTCAAAGAGATGGCAAGATAATATCAACAAATATGAGTAAAGAACAAGTTCGTAAACAATAAATAAGAATAATTAGAATACAAGAGAAATTAACACACTAACAATGAAGGCTAAGGTTAGGCGATCCGCCCTTGATATTTCAAATAAGGATAATTAACCCATTTTAGTTATATGAATTATATTTGTTTCGTTACCAATATTTATACCACTTCTTGTAAATGGGTTCAAGCATCCAATGTGCCAATCACCATATGTCTACAACAAATCAAGGTTCCTAACTAGATTCGTGTCGGTAAGGAAGAACCATACATCATCTAGAAAGGATCCAAGCATTTGATGTGCCAAGGATTGTCGACAATGGATCAAGACCTCCACTTTACGAGTGGTGTCAAGATTGATTAAGAAATTAAATATAAATCATATTGAATAAACATTATAAGATTAAGATTATTAAGCACATATTAAGGGTTAGAGAATCCTTATTCTCATATCAAGGGTTTCACCCTTTCACCTTAGCAAAAGAGAAATTAGAAAACATTATAATAGAAAGAAAATAAAATGCAAGAAAAAGGAAATTCATTAATAACATAAACACACAAAACACAATACAAGATCCTAGCCAAAGCCAAAATGTTCCAGCCAAGGCCAAGATGCTCTAATGGGTCACAAGGCACCTCTATTTATAGATACATCCAGGGGCAAACTTGTCAAATTACAAGGGCATAATTGTCAAATATTAGTTGTAAATATCTTTGACAATTGGGATCATTAGGCACCGACTTTGACCATCAATTTTGACATCGAAATGTTGTGAATTTTAATCACATGTCTTCATGAAAGTTGTAGATATTTCTCTCAGCTTTCTAGAACATATTGATTTGCACAATTTGGATACGTATTTTGAGAGATACGGTCCAAATACTGAGGCCTGGTCAGACTGGGCCGAGACTGTATATGGGTTCACTTCAAGCCCAATTTTGGTCCACTAAGAGCCCGAATTTGATGATGCTTGTGAAATGCAATCTTGTAGACAATTGAATCAGCTTTCCAAAACATTAAGAATTGCACCATTATGATCTATAAATAGAGAGTTATGCCTATTTTACCGAACCTGTAACAAAACCAAAATTAAGAGGAAATTAATTCCAAAGATGCAAATGCTACAAATATGCTTAAGTTGAGGAATTTAATGACATTATTAATGCAATATGATGAACTAAACTCTTATTAAACATGCATATTTAAGTGTTCATCACTATACTAGTTGGTTGGTTTGTCATGGTGATTGTGAATAATGATATACAGGCACGACCATTCCATGATAGGTTTGAGAGCACAGTTCTACGTGAGCTTGTAGGACTCCGGGAGGAGATAATAATGTTACAGGTAGAGAACAAGGACATGTGGGAAGAGATAGTACTTCTGCGTGAGGCTGTTGTGCTACTGGGTTACCATTTTGGATACGCTGTCGTGGTACGTTGCATAAGTTAATAAACGGATTTAATGATTTTCATGATGTCACAATGCTTAACCTGACATTCTGGTTTGCTATAATATAGGATTCGAATGATGGTATGGGCGATGACGGTGAAGGTCAGGAAGAAACAGAACTTGAACCCATGGACACGAGTGTTCGTGCTATCGATGTTGCTCCCACGGGCTTCGTTTCCCTTTGAGGTCGACAACTATTTTTGAGAAACTATAAACAGAGCCCCTTCGTAAGTCCACTAGATAGAAAGAGAGCGAGGGTTGAAAACCCACATGAGAAAGCCTCCGATGTTTCGCATGTACAGCTAGAGGCCCCGGTTGTTCAACTGGCAAAGGGTCCAATTCTTCAGCTCGTCGAGGAGCCCATTTTACAGCCTTGCAAGCCCGTGACATAAGATGCAGACATTGTATCCCATGGCATCCTATGGACTCAGGTTCCACTATTTGACCCACATGCCCCCATACCAAATGCTGATTGCATCAGCTTAGATATGTTGATGAGTGAGGAGTCAGGCGATATTGATTTGGGCATTTGCGTAGTTGGTCGTGAGTTCTTCAGGATGTTGACCTCACCGGCTGAGTGGCTTACATCTGAGGTTTGTTTCACTCTTTGTCATCTCCTCCTGAACAATATACTATTGCAATATTTATTGATTACTATTACTTATGCAGTATATTGACAGCTACTTATGGACGTTACGCTGTAGAGCTTGTGATATGGGCACAGGTGTTGTCTAAAGGTCTGCTTTCCTGGACGCCACTTTCTAGGTAGAAATTTGCAAAACATGTGAAATTATAGTTAAATTGTGATTCCATCATTGTGCCTGCTTGAGAGTTAGCTAACCGCACTCATGAAATTGTAGTTAAAAGTACAATCGTTGTGGACACTATTCTCAGACAAACTAGATGATATTGACTGGATGAACAAGTCAGATAGTGTCCAGTTTCTCCTTGGGGAGATGCCCCTCGTTAGACGACCATGGGTCGATGTGGACAAGATGAATCCATTTATATTCAATGTGTTAGTATGTGCTATTTTAATCAAAATGTTGTCAATTTTCTTTTCAACTCTATGTCCCTGTTAATATCGACAGCGAACATTGGATGGTAGTCGAGATGGATTTGAATTGTTGTGTCATAGTCATTTATGACTCATATGTTGCATACAATTCCATAGACACAATGAGAGATAGTCTGGTGCCTGGTAGAGCTGATACCACGTATGGTGTCAATGGATGTTTACGGTCTTCCTGACTACCCCGCAACCCCGTATGACATTAAACGCATCAAGTATTCATCCGAGGTACCACAGCAGAAGGCTGGGGGAAGAGCATGCGGCATGTATTGTCTGAAGTTCATGGAGTTCTTAGCGAGGGGCGTTCCATTGGCAGACATTAAGGCATTCACAGACGAGACACTTCGAGAAAGAATGGTGTTACAACTTTGAGCTTATCGCGTTCTTCCACAGGCGGAGGAGGTTGTCTCAGCCACCACAAGGCCTACTGATGTTTTGTTAGTGGATGTTGAGCTGCAGACCAGCACGACTGTACCATGATTTTGTGTCATGCATGATAGACGTATTGTCCCATTCTTTTTTCCTACATGTTACACATTTTTTGTAGTCATACACATTTTTGTATATTTAAAATTTTTTGTATAATTACACGTTTTTGTTTATTTACACATTTTTGTATAGTTACACATTTTTTATACTAGCACCTTTTTTTTTCACGTATAGAGGTATGTAATTGCATAGTCAAGTGAAAAGGTCAATATGAAAAAATGTAAATATATTTTCACCTGGATGTATTGGTACATACGTGTACATCGTCAGATACTATTCATACATGAATGTTTTATACCTTGACAAAGCACATAAATTCGTGTTTCATACACAAATGTTTGATTCATTGACAAAGCACATAAATTCGCGTTTAATACATGAATGTTTTATGCATTGACGAAGCACATAAATGAATGTTTCATACATGAATATTTTATACATTGACGAAGCACATAAATGAATGTTTCATACATGAATGTTTTATACATTGACAAGAGCACATAAATGAAAGTTTATTCATTTAAACTATCCTCCGATGGAATAAAATAAATACACTACATGGCTTAGAGCAAACAAATAATATTACATAGAGAAAAATACCTGTTGGGTACATTTGGCAGACATCGTCCCTTGTCACATCGTGCCCAAGCAACAACATCAAGTGAAACTGGGTTTCGACAAGTTTGACAATTGTGCCCGAAACTTCCATAACGCCCGCAATTTTGAGACGACCTAGACTCATTGAGGAAGGGATTCGTTTCCTCCGAGGATGACCGACCGGTCTCATCATTACTAGCTGTAGAACCACTTTGCTGCATACCTCCTCAGAAACTATCCAATCCTTACTAACTCCAGCAGGAACAACTGGCAGAGCATATGCATGTACTAATGTTTCAGTTGTATACCAATGGGCATAATAATCATGGCACGTCAGTAGGTTCATACGTTTGCAAATAGCTAATACATGTGCACACGAAAGCTGGTCAAGATCAAACACCCTGCACGTGCATGTCCAAGTGTGCATGTCAACGACGTTGACACGGTCGTTGCCTATCACTGTGTACATAGTGAGAGAGATACCACTAACCCTCATACGTTCGCCCTCCTTTAAACGCTCCTCCATCAACTTGTTAGCCTACGGCGAGAGTGTAATTCTGAGTTAGCAAATAACTCTCGACGCTCGTAGAACCATTGCTACAAGTTTGCCTAGTAATAATCTGCTAACAATGTAACCGGTAGGAATCGTGCATGTCGTAAGCTATTCATCGACTCAGCAATATTGTTATCATAATGTTACACCATCAGCCATGAAACTATGAACGTGCCCATTTATCAACCCAATTCTCTCGAAGATAAATTGCTACTACAAGCATATACGATTTGATTTGTCGCATATGATAGTTGAAATCAGCACAGTGATATGTCCTTGCAGCTCAGGAGTTTATATCCAACAAAGTCTTGTCCTTGAATGTGGCCTTTAAGTTACCCTTCAGATGATGAGTGCACAATCCATGCAGTGCATGAGGAAAAACTTATACAACAACTCGTTTAATGCTATGATGACGATCAGAAATGAAAATAAGATCTCGGACATTTCATATTACATGATCACACAACTGTCTCATGAACCACTTCCACGAGTCATCATTTTCAGAATGCCCAACTACAAATGCCAATGGGTATATTTGTTTATTTCTATCCATACAAGAAGCCAAAAACATTGTACCTTTATATTTTCCTTTCAGAAAATATCCATCAACTGCGATAACTAGCCTAATTGATTATGCAAATCCAGCAATAGAGACCCCTATACTCATGAAAAAGTATCTAAAATGGTTATTGTCATCAGTTTCTAAAGTCATTTTGGGGTTTGCTTTCTCAATTATGTACATGTACTGGAGAAGTAGTGTGAATGATTCCTCATGAGATCCGTGAAGTTCTTGCAAAGCTATCTCCTTTACCCTCTATGCCTTGTTGTATGTGATATTAACACCCAATGACTCCTGAACATCAAACATAATATCCTTCAAACGATATATTCTTAATGCCTCAATGAATTTGCTAAGATAGGCTTGCCAATAACATGTGTAGTTGCCTGTTTGTGATTTGGGTAAAGCCTGGCTTCGGAGTATATCTGATGGTTCTTATACTTTTTCACTTGGAAGAAATGTGAATAAGCTATCATTATGGCACGTAAACGCCATTTACAAGATTCAGCACGACATACAACCTCAAACCTTGTTGCGTTAAGTTCCTCACCTTGAATTGAAAGTTGCGTCTTAATGCCAAATTTGATGACTTCTCACGAAGCTTAGCTTTGCTGTTAAACATCTGCCCAATTGCAACCTCAATCCTATCAACTATAAACGATGAAGCATCATCGTCAACTACGGATGATGAATGCATAATAGGCGGCATCCACCTAAATGTGTTAGCTCGACGGTTGTAATTTTTAGAGCCCAAATTAGCTTCTTGATGTATAGAATTTGCATCAATTCTCGGCTCATTATTCAACACAGGATCTTGTTGATATCCGTATAGTGGAGAAGTAGGTGTGGAGTGAATTGGAGAAGGAATGGTAAACGGCACATCCTGGTTGACATCATTCAAGATCTTCGTCTGTTCATCATTATCAAAATTTGAACCATCTACATCCTGCCCATCAACAATAAAATCATTCAAACCCTCGTCCAAATATTCAATACGAATAATGTAATCATCATTCTCATCGTCACCATGCTCACTAACATCATCACTACCATCATCATAATCTTCGTCACCACCATCGTCATCATTAACATCATCACTAACATTATTAACATCAATATTGCTTAAACTCTCAAACTCTCTAATGCTATTGAGATGACGTACTAATCTCAATGGCATCAACGAGCGCACCCCTTCTTCATTTTCGCCTAACACCCCAACTGACTCATACCCTACATGTCCTAAATATTGCTTAAACTTAATGCCAATGTCATCATTCAATTGTGGTTGTGCATAAACAGGGGTGGACTAACTTAATTAGTTGCTTCCACTTGCTGAGCGAAACAAAGAGGGATGAGAAGATCTTTGTCGTCTTCCTACTGCATCGGATCCTAACCTCTGTCTTTGCTTCTCCTTATCTTCAACTTTGACAATTAATGGTGCATATGATTGTTGGTCCTTAAAACATTGTTGTATAAAAAAAAACATCTTTGTCAGTCTCAATATGAGTCAGTATTGATGGAACACCCTTAAAAGCAAATTGAACCTCTAAACGTATGTCATGCTTACGAAGATCCCAACCCATTTTAGTACTAATACAGCCAACCAACTCATTATAAGTAGCACACCTACGAATTATCAATGGCTTCGCCCTTCCACTGGTGTACAAATAACCATCATTTTCTTGCATAATCCAAGAACCATTGTATATAATAAGTATGCATAAAGTTTCTATATCCTGCATGATAGAAACATATCATATAAGGTCCATGGATAAAAAAATCCTTACGAAATTGCTTAAATAGGTTACAAAAATGACAATTCTACCCAAACGCTCGACATATCTCGATGGAATGCGTTCGACGTTCGACGCTCGACACTCGACACACTAACTCTACAAAATACATATCCAACAATCGACACATTCGACACTCCACACGACGGACTAACTCAACACTCGACCGTAGACTTGACACAATCCCTCGACACTCGACATGACCCCTCGACATGTCAAGAGTCGATGTTATATATCCGACACATCGAGCGATGTCACTTGACAAATCATGTTTTCTTCCCCCTCGACTGCGATACCAAATTTTCTCAAGGATTTAGAATTTTTAGCAAATTTTGGCAAAAACTGCACTATCTCTAAGCTTAGCTCACATACATATCCCTATTTTAAGCTACATAATGTGGTTGAAAGCTACGAAGACAAGAAATAATGAAAACATTACAACCTACTTCAAAATTCTTGCGCCATTTAGAGAGAAATAACAGAGAATTGTCTTACCTTGCTGCTTAGCTTCAACTCTAAGATTAAACAATAAGATGAAATGAAACAAATTTGTTGAAGAGTGTTTCAGACAGTGGAGGAAGAGTATTTGACGATGTTTCTTTCTTTCTTCTTTCTTTTCAAGTTTGAGTTTCAAATGGTTCACAAAGAAAGTATCTATGCAATCAAAATTTATCAGGACGTGTCTATATTTCTTTTCAAACCCCTAATTTTGTCTATTTTTTAAAATTTTCCTTTAAGAGATTGGGTATGTTGCGTAGCTTTGGGAGTTCATATAGCCCCATCCATTTATTATTCAAAATACTCTTAATGATACCAATAAAAGCCTTAAATATTCATCTTCTCATCAAATTGCTTTGCACACCTATACTGCATAACAATGAAAAGTATATTTTAATTCTTTTTCTCTTTTCTTTAACAATATTTTCTTTCACGATTACTTCAACCAAAATTATTTTTTGATCAAAAAGCCATTAGTACAATTCTCTCAAATTTCTTCATATTAAAATGCATCAAATTAAAGAGGAAGAGAGACGAAATGGAAAGACATGACTAAGTTGGAGGACACACTAAGAAAAAGCCACTGGTACGAAGAGAAGAATTAGAGATGAAATGAGTAGGAAATAAAGAACTACTCCAGTTCAAGGAGGAAATAGCAATTGTGTTTGAGAGGGCAAACTTGTGGTAGAAAAGAGCCAATGAGACAAATGATTGGTGAAGAGACTATTGACTCGAGTGGGTATTCATTTGATGAAAAGTCAGCAGCTGATTATTAATATTTTCATTTGATGAAAGTTAGCAGCTGATTATTGATAACCACAGTCTCTGTAATCCTTTTTTGTCTTACTATTGACCTCCCTTATACAAGATGATGAAAACATATGAAAGGATAAAAAAATAAAAAAACCAATTCAAACTAATGATAAAACCTAGAAATAGATTACTTTGTTAATAATAATTTTGTTTTACATAATTTGGATACATCTTTTAAATTTAATTTACATCAATTTTCTAAACAAAGGCAATTAAGGTTTTAATCTGAAATGGTGTGTATTAAAATGGGTGTTCAAAATAATATTCTTTAGTTTAATTATATCTTTGTTCTCAATAGTAATTTTCTTGGTGGATGATTAAATAATAAATTTTATTAAAAATCATAGGTGTTCATATAGGTGGAAACAACCCCACCTTTTTTTTTTCAAAATTCTTATTATGAAATTATCCCTAAATGAATTTACAATTAAAATCAATAAAATATAGGAAAACTTTTACTGATAACCCTAAGGTTTGTCATAATTACACAAGTGATCTCACCTTTTGGGAAATATGCATATATGACCCCGACGTTAAAGAACGTTTATTAATATTGATGTATTGAAGGATAAATTAGTAACTTCATGTACAATTATATAATAAATATTTTTTTAATTTATAATTCTTTAACAACTTGAACCTTTGACAAGACCCTCTTTTCTTTTTCCTTCTAAAGCTCGCCGAGCTTTGTACATCATTGCTCAACTGCATCACCAAGTCACCCAACTCATTCGACTCCACCACTGCCTTTGCCACGCTCTACCTGCTTTGTACCGAACCCAATCTCCGAATTGAACAACTTTCTCTTCTATCTTTATTCATTTCCCATATGTTTTATTTTATTTTTATTATTTTTTTGCTAAAACCCATGGAATTGGTCTTGACCAAGCAGTTCTTTTTGTTGGATTCTTCATCAGAAAGAAGCGCTTGTAGAACTGCTGCTCTTCCTCTGATGATTTTTGAGGTTGATCCTTCTTGTCGATTTAGGATTTGAAGAAAGACACTGCTAAGGTTTTTATGTGCACTGTTTTTTAATTTATTTTTTTATTTTTTCCTTTGCTGTTTGTTGAATTTAAGTAGCCGAAGTGTGTTTGCCACACTAGAGTTTGGTTTTCAAATTTTTTTTCTTTTTTAATTTTGACTATGGGTTAATGATTTAGGATTTTTTTTTTGGTTGAGGTGTCTTTCAACGACTTCTTGAAAAAAAAAAGCTTTTAGGTTATTGATGGATAAGATGGTACCACTGAAAATTGAAAGAAGTGAAGACACAGATTTTGCGGGGAATATGAAGTCAAAAATTTTTTGGGGAATTGAAGTGGAATCTGGGTTTTAGAACCAAAAAAAAATTAAGATCAAAAGAAGAGAGGATGAAATTGCCTTAAGAGAGAGAGTTGCAGTGCTATGTCTTTTTTTTTTTTTTTCATATAGGCAAAAACAACATTGGGGAGAGTTGTAGAGCTTCATATCTAGAAGGTAGGCACGGCTAGGCTTGGAACCGGGCCGGTGTTGGTACGAGACAGTCAATATCCATTCCCATCGTGTTGAATTATTTTTTGTCCCGTCTCGCCTAAAAAAATTTAGATGGATCCGTACCGGTCTTGTTGTTGACCCAGGTATGGCAACCCAAGAGGGGGGGTGAATTGGGTTTTTATTTATTAAAACGGATTTAGAAAACTTTTCTTGAAAGATCAAAATTATTTAACTCTTTCTTTGAAAATAAAGGTGAAGAAGATGAAAATAGAATGCAATAAAGAGAATAGCAATAAAGAACAATCACAAGTGCACGTAAATATAAAGAGATAGGAATAGAGAGAGTGCAAACTCAATTTACGTGGTTCGGCAAACCTTGCCCACGTCCACGGGCTCCTAGCTCCACGAGCTAAGCTTTCAACTAAGTTGTAGAAATCTTTACAACTTGCTTGATGAACAACTTCACCAAGACTTTATCTTCCAACTCTTGATAACACCACACCAAGAGTTCTTCTTGATGAACAACCTCACCAAGGCAACTTCCTTCAACCTGTCTCTTATACACATCTAGATGTGTATAAGAGACAGCCAAGAGTTCTTCTTGATGAACAAACTCACCAAGGAAAGAGTTCTCTCAAGAATAACTTTTATCCTTTACAAGAATATCTCACTCTCACCACAATACAAGAACAAAGAAAATTTTTACAACAAAAGTACAACTCTCTTCAAAGAGTAGATAAAGA
This sequence comes from Boswellia sacra, assembly GCA_013180625.2. Classification (NCBI taxonomy): domain Eukaryota; kingdom Viridiplantae; phylum Streptophyta; class Magnoliopsida; order Sapindales; family Burseraceae; genus Boswellia; species Boswellia sacra. The sequence goes on along the minus strand of SNVD02006607.1, from coordinate 14,267 downwards.
ATATAACAGCTCTCTAAACTTGATATTTCTCTTATTTGTGGCTTGATGGATGTTCTTCTCTTCACTACTGAATGCATGGGAGAAGGGTTCCTTTTATAGGCAAATAGGATGAACTTAATCAAGTGAAGACACCATCTCCAAATTTTCTGCCCACCATAAAAACCGTAATCTTATCTGCCATTTTTTTCAATGTTCCGTTTGAAATTTGAAAATATGCAAAACATAAAAGATTTTCACATTTGAATAAGCTTTCTAACGCATCATGAATCAAGTCATTTGGATATCTGTAACTCAAGATATGGCCAAAACACCATTCGGTGCTCATGTGACTTGATTTTTATTTCTTGTGTCAGTACACCAAATTGAATGATAATTCTGTCAGCCTTCCGTTTGAAATTTGAATTTCTTTAAAACATAAAAGATCTGCATATTTGAATCAGCTTTCAAAAACATTAAGAATCCAAGCATTTGGATATCTCTATCTTAAGATATGGCCAAAACACCATTCGGTGCTCATGTGAGTTGATTTTTCTTCTTTGTGTCAGTCCACCGAATTGCATGTCAATTATGTCGGCCTTCTGTTTGAAATTTGAATTTTTTCAAAACATATTAAATGTTCTTCATTAAGTTATCTTTCCAATGCCGCAAGAATCAAGTCATTTTGATTTTTATAGCTCAAGATATGTCCAAAGGAGTATTCGGTGCTCATGTCAGCTGCTTCCATTTGTCTTTCAAATTGCATGATGATTTGGACAACCTTGCACTAGAAATTTGAATTTCATTAAAACAAATGAAATGTTATAAATTGAGTAAAATTTCCAAAGGCTCAAGAATCACATCATTTGGATATTTGTAGAGATATATATGACCAATTGATTGAACATTGCTCATGTGTCACATTCCTTGAGTCAATCCTTGTTCTTAAACTTTGGTGCCTTTAAAATGTAGTCTTCTCCTTAGCTTCAACACTTCATTTTAATAAGCCTCTTCTTGATTTTAAAATTATTTCAATGATCTTACTCTTGCACATAAATAAACATGTTAGTAAATCTCAATTAATCAATGTGTATTGTTATCATCAAAATTATCATGTAGCCTTAGGGCTAACAATCTCTCCCTTTTTGATGATGACAAATCATTGATTGTTTTCAAATAATATCTAAAAGAAAGAATGAAAATAAAATCAAGAATAAACAAAAAATGGCACTTGTTATGAATATAAGCAATGCACCAATTTCTCCCCCTTTTGTTATCATCAAAAAGATGTAATCAAATTAATTACTCCCCCTAAATATATTCTCCCCTTTAACATATGCTACCATTCAAAGATTATCATATTAAAGCAAAATTAAGACATATCCAACATGCCTAATTCTCTTCTAATTATGCAAAATCTATCTTGACTATGGGGTTTAGTCATATTTGGGTCTAGAGACTAATTCCCAAACTAGATTTCTCTCAAATTGATTCAATTCTTCTTGCATAGCCAAAATCCAACTTTCGTCATTTTCGGCTTCTTTAAAAGATTTTGGTTCAAATTGAGAGACAAAAGCAAAATGATTACAAAAGTTCTTAAAAGAAGATCTAGTTTTCATACCTTGTGATGGTTCACCAATAATGAGATCTTTAGGGTGAGCTTTTGCATACCTCCATTCCCTTGGTAATTCTTGGGAAGAATCATTTACTTCTACAAGCTTGTCTTGTTGAAGTTTTAATTCATCTTGACTCGTTTCATCAAGCCTTGATTCTTTGATTTTTCTTTCTACTTCAACAATATCATCATCTAAATTCTTTGAAGAAATAACATTAGTTTCATCAAATTCAACATGCATAGATTCTTCAATAGTAAGAGTCTTTTTTGTTAAAAACTCTATATGCTTTACTATGGTTGGAGTAGCCAACAAAAATTCCAACATCGGCTTTTGCATCAAATTTTCCAAGGTTATCCTTTAGTGTTTAAAATAAAACATTTACATCCAAAAACTTTAAAAAATCCAATGTTGGGTTTTCTTCCTTTCCAAAGTTCATAAGGAGTTTTCTTTATTAAAGCTCTAATATAGACTCTATTGATTATAAAGCATGCGGTATTAACGGCTTCGGCCCAAAAGTATTTTGGCAAATTATTTTCAAGTAACATGGTTCTAGCCATTTCTTGGATAGTCCTATTTTTCCTCTCAATAACACCATTTTGTTGTGGAGTTCTAGGTGAGGAAAAATTATGCTCAAAACCATTTTCATCACAAAGATTTTCAAATGCAACATTGTCTACTTCACCACCATGATCACTCCTAATGGACACAATAGAATATCCTATTTGATTTTGGACTCTTTTTGCAAATTTCGAAAAAGCTTGTATGGCCTCATTTTTAGTTTTCAAGAATAATACCCAAGTGAATCTTGAATAATCATCCACAATAACAAAAACATAATACTTTTCACCAAGGCTTTGAGTTCTTGATAGTCCAAATAAATCCAAATGAAGTAATTGTAGAGGTTTATTTGTTGAAATAAATTTCTTTTGTTTAAAAGAAGTTCTCACTTGTTTTCCAAATTGACAAGCATCACAACTCTTATCCTTTTCAAATTTTATTTTTGGAAGACCATCAACTAAATCATTTTTAGAAATTTTTGAAATTGTGTCCATGCTAGCATGACCTAACCTTCTATGCCATAACCAAGCATCATCATTAACAATGAAACAATTTTCTACATGATCATTAACATCAATATCAAGTGTATAAATATTACCACATCTATTACCAACAAATAATGTCTTATTGTTACTAACATTCATAATGACACATCTATTAGGCTCAAAAGCAACAAAATATCCTTTATCACACAATTGACTAATGCTAATCAAATCATGTTTCAAACCATTACCAAGCAAAACATTTTCAATAATAGGTGAAGAATGTTCTTTATTGCTATTCTCTTGATTGCATTCTATTTTCATCTTCTTCACCTTTATTTTCAAATAAAGAGTTAAATAATTTTGATCTTTCAAGAAAAGTTTTCTAAATCCGTTTTTATAAATAAAAACCCAATTCACCCCCCCTCTTGGGTTGCCATACCTGGGTCAACAAGTGGTATCAGAGCAAGGTTGCTCAATTTTTTTAAAATCTTAATCGATTTTTGAGCTATGGCAACTTTTAATTCAACTTCATATGTTGAGGGACTTTCTATCTCTAGACCTCCATTTTTTAATGAAGTGATTACTCTTATTGGAAAACTAGAATGAGTATTTTCTTGAAATCTTTTGATTATGATTTGTGGTCTATTGTTTTGAAAGGACCCTTTGTTCCTATCAAAATTGAAAATGGGGAATGCATGCTTAAAGAACCTAAAGAGTTTAGTGAAGATGATAAAAAGAAATTGAGTTTGAATGCTAAAGCTATGAATATGTTGTATTGTGCTCTAGATAGAAATGAGTTTAATAGAATATCTACTTGTTCTATGGCACAAGAAATATGGCACACAATTGAAGTAACTCATGAAGGAACTAGTCAAGTTAAAGAATCCAAAATTAGTATGCTAGTTCATAGTTATGAGCTTTTTAAGATGAAATCGGATGAATCAATTTCTGAAATGTTTACTAGATTTACGGATATTATTAATAGTTTGAATCTCTTGGTAAATCTTATTCTAATGTTGAAATGGTGAGAAAGATTCTTAGGTGTCTACCAAAATCTTGGGAGCCAAAGGTGATGGCAATTCAAGAAGCAAAGGACCTCACCAAACTACCACTAGAAGAACTTATGGGTTCTCTCATGACTCATGAAATCACCTTGAAGGAGAATGAAGAAGAAGATTGCAAAGTGGCAAACATGTGCTTCATGGCTTTAAGAGAAAATGAGATAAGTATTCTAAACCATGATCGTAAGCATTCATATGATGAATTACTTGAAGCATTTCAAAATTTACATGTGCAAGTTGATAAACAAAATTCAAAAATCAATGCTTTCAAAAAGAAGTCAAAAAATCATGTTATCTCAATTAGAAGAGTTGGTGGAAATAAATGGAGCTTTAGAAAATGAAAATGAAATTTTAAAGCAAAAAGATTTTGAAAGTTTGGAAAGTCAAATGCATTTTTAAAAAACTGAAAATGAGATTTTAAAACAAAAGGATTTTGATAAATTAGAGAAAGAAAATGTTATTTTGAAAAAGGAAAATAATGACTTAAGAAATATTGTTGATAGTTTTATAAAAAACACAAAAAATTTGAATTATATGTTACAAAACCAAAGGTGTGTTTTTGATAAAAGAGGGTTAGGATATAAAAGTCATAAAAATCAAAAGTATTTTAAAAACTATTTTGTTCATGCATCTTCTAGGAATAATCCTAATCATTCATGTACTTATTGTGGAAGAAAGGGACACAAAGTGCATTCTTGTTATATTAAGAGAAATCATAATTTGAAACAAATATGGATTCCAAAAAGTACCATAACTAACCCCCAAGGACCCAAGAACATTTGGGTACCAAAAAGTCTCTTTTTGAATATTGATTGTAGAAACAAAGGAGTGGCAAACATAAGTGGTACTTAGATAGTGGATGCTCAAGGTATATGACCGGAGATACCTCTAAGTTCTCAAGATTAATCATGAAGAAAGGAGGATATGTGACCTTCGGTGATAATGCCAAAGGAAGGGTAATCGGACATGGTAATATTGGTAACCCTTCTTCACCTATTATTTTCAAACAAAGAGTTAAATAATTTTGATCTTTCAACTTGCATGACGATTTGGACAACCTTGCACTTGAAATTTGAATTTCATTAAAACATATGAAATGTTATAAATTGAGTAAGCTTTCCAAAAGCTCAAGAATCACGTCATTTGGATATTTATATAGATATATATGACCAATTGATTGAACATTTCTCATGTGTCACATTCCTTGAGTCAATCCTTGTTCTTAAACTTTGGTGCCTTTAACATGTAGTCTTCTCCTTAGCTTCAACACTTCATTTTAATAAGCCTCTTCTTGATTTTAAAATTATTTCAATGATCTTACTCTTGCACATAAATAAACATGTTAGTAAATCTCAATTAATCAATGTGTATTGTTATCATCAAAATAATCATGTAGCCTTAGGGCTAACACTTGTCTCTTCCCATCCATTTATAAATTTATAGGAAAAATTTTTTTAAAGGAGATCCACTATATTTAAAAAAAAATTTTATATACACATGTAGATAAATATTAGTGAAGTGAACCCATTATATTTAAATTTTTTTTTTAATATATTTTGTCAAACCTCCAACACCCATATATATATTAAAACTTATCAAAATCTTCCTTTAAAATTACATATCAATCCCTATATTTTATAATTTTTCTATACACCCTTTTATAATGCGGGGTGGGGCGAATCAAACGGGTCTAGAAGTCAGACCTGGCCTCGGACCTGCTCTAGTCGAAGCAATAATAATAATATAAAATAAATAAAAATCAAATAAAAGAATAATAAAAAATCCAAATTAATAAAAAAACAAACTATAAAAAAAAACTAAATAATACAATATATAATAAATAAAAAAAATATAAACTAAAAATTATAAAAAAAATAAATAAAAAATAAAATAAATAAAGAAAATAAAAATATAAAATAAATTAAAAATAAAAAATAAATAATAAAATAAACTATAATAAATAAAAATAATAAATATATATTTAATAAACCCAAAAAAATAAAAAAAATAAAAAATAATATAAATGAATGCCATTAAAAATATAAAAAAAAATTATAATATAATAAAAAAAAAAAATAATATCCCTTGAGATCCAGACCCATCTCGAACAAGGAAAGGGGTGGGTCAAGCCCCGCTCCGTCCTCACGGGTCCCACCAGGGCCCCAGACCTATAGGTTCAAATGTCCAAGCCTAGTCACGGCTTGCGGGTTGTGTTTTCTTAAAATTGTATCACAATCAATAAAAATAAATTTGGGGAAATTGCATAGCGGGGATGGGTTGGTCGATCAGCAGAAGATGAAACATTCATTTGCTTTGCCTAGGTTAGAACTGTCATTAACTCAAAAGGTTGTAATATTTATCAGAGGGGTAAATTGGTAATTACACATGTCAAAAGGTTTTAATACCTATCAGAGGGGTAAATCAGTAATTCACTTTAACTCCCTGACGGTAACAGAAAATCAATAATGTCGGGGTCATTTATGCATATTTTCAAAAAAGTGAGATCATTTGTGATTATGCCAAACCTCAGGGATATCAGTAAAATTTTTCCTACTTTAATAACATTTTCCTTTACAAGTACCTGTATCCCCAACTTTCTTTTTATCATCAACTAATCAATACTTTATAATCAGCGCATAACAAAAGTTTGGGACGATATCGATAAGTACTTTCGACTTTTGACTTCATTTTAAGTGAAGAATGACTATTCATTTTTTATCAATTAAATCTTGAAAATAATGATTTGAGAGATAAAAATTGTGATTTGAAGACAACTTCAGGGGTGTGATTGATGAAAAATGTATAATCATTCTCCGCTTGAATTAAACCAAAAGTCGAGGGTACTTATGTACTTGTCCAAAAAATTTTCAATAAAAATTTACTATACTTACTAGACTATAAACTTTAATACAAAATTTTCGAACTCTTGTTAATCATCTTTGCAATTGACATTATGTATCTTTCTTAATTCTAATAATACAAACTTCTTCACCAAACAAAAAAGTCATCTTCCTACACAAAAACTCATATTTTTACAAATGAAATCCAAAAGTCATCTTCTTGACACATAAAAAGAATTAAAAAAAAAAACACAAAAACATGATAATCACTTCTTATACAATGCATAAAAAAGAGAGCTAGAAAGTTTATGGTTTTTCCTCCTTTGAGGAAATGACAAAGGTGATTTTCTTTCCAAAGAGTTTGATGGTATAGTCTTCACCCATATTTTCTTAGAGACCAAACATGGGCAAAATTAGAAAGTTACAATTGAGAAAGAGATAAAAAGCAAGTCAATCAAAATAACCAAAAAATTCTCACAAACCCAAAATTTTACACAGAGCTAGACATAAACAGCAACATAAAGTCAAATATGTCAACAATCTTACAGAGGTAAATTATGGGCAACAGCAACAAAAGTTAAGAACGTTTATGTATTGAAAAAAATATGCATACTCCACGAATCTTAACATGTCATCATAAACAAACAAATTTCAAACTTCTTCGTGGACAAACAAATTTCGCTCGGTTAATGTCATCTTCTTGACACATGAAAAGAGTAATTAAAACAACACACAAAAACATAAAAACGTGATAATCACTTCTTACACTGGGCATAAAAAACAAAGGTAGAAAGTTTAAAGTTTTTCTTCCTTTCGAGGGATGACAAGTTGATTTTCCTAGATAGCAAACATGAGAAAAAAAAGGAGGGTTTACAATTAAGAGGTAGAAAGAGAGTCAATCAAAATAATCAAAAAATTTGTAGAAACCCAAAATTTTGCAACGAGTTGGACATGAACATAAATAGCAAATAAGTCAAGCATGTTAACAGAGTATTGGGAATGTAGATTATGTGTAGCAACAACAAAAATCAATTTATATACTTAAAAAAAATATATGCATACTTCACCAAACTTACTATGTCATCATAAACAAAAAAAAATTTCACCAAAATTTAAAGTCATTACAAACTTCTCTATATTTAGAACACAGTCTTCTTCTACAAACCAAAAAAAAGTCATTTTTATACATAAAAAACTCATGTTTTTACAAGCAAACTCCAAAAGTCATATTCTTCACAAACAAGAAGAATAAAAACACAAAAACACAAAACGTGGTCATCACTTCTCAAGTTGAAGAAAAATTGGATTTCACAATGTGTATTTTGCATTGCAAAGAGTCTTTCCCAAGGCATAGATGCCTATTGTGAGGGTTGGTGTTGTTGAACGTCTTAAACTTTTTGCAACATGTGTCTACACCTTGCAAAATGCCCTTTTGCGTGTTGTGCAATAACCTTCTGCAACATGCAGTGCACGTTGCGAAAAGCTGTTGAAGTTGTAAACTTCAGCAACATGTATGTTGCTAAAAACAACTTTTGCAAACATGAAATGCATGTTGCCAATCGTTTTTATTTTTATTTTTTTTAAATCATCATACAAATAGTTTGTGTTCAATATTTAGTTCACATAAAACATTAATAACTACATACTGCTATAATTAAATGATTTAATCAAATTGGAATATTAAATAGAAAATGAAATAAAAATTGTATTAACTTAAATATTATTACAATCGTAATGTTACAAGTCATAAGTACCCCAAAATAATTAAAATTAAAAAAAAAGAATTATACACATAATTCTTAGAAGTATCAAATATTCCTTTGCCAAATATGACTTAAACAAGTCTTCCACAATCAACAAAACTTTTATCTGCTTTCATCATCTCTCGTCTTCAACAAATTTGATAAATGAACTTCTGAAGCAAACACCAATAATGTTGACCCAGGTATGGCAACCCAAGAGGGGGGGTGAATTGGGTTTTTATTTATCAAAACGGATTTAGAAAACTTTTCTTGAAAGATCAAAATTAGTTCACTCTTTCTTTGAAAATAAAGGTGAAGAAGATGAAATTAGAATTTATCAAAGATGCAATCAAAAGAATAATAATGATGAACAATCACAAGTGCAAGTAAATGTAAAGAGGAAAGGGATAGAGAGAGTGCAAACTCAATTTACGTGGTTCGGCAAACCTTGCATACGTCCACGGGCTCCTAGCTCCACAAGCTAGGCTTTCCACTAAGTTGTAGAAATCTTTACAACTTGCTTGATGAACAACCTCACCAAGACTTTTTCTTCCAACTCTTGATAACACCACACCAAGAGTTCTTCTTGATGAACAACCTCACCAAGGCGACTTCCTTCAACCCTTGATAACACCACACCAAGAGTTCTTCTTGATGAACAACCTCACCAAGGCAACTTCCTTCAATCTTGATAACACACAACAAGAGTTCTCTCAAGGATAACTATTATCCTTTACAATAATATCTCACTCTCACCACAATACAAGAACAAAGATAATTTTTACAACAAAAGTATAACTCTCTTCAAAGAGTAGATAAATAATATAAAAGCTTTCTAGACTTGATATTTCTCTTGCTTTTTGCTTGATAAAATGCTTCTCTTGCACTTCTTGAATGCATGGGAGAATGGCTCCTTTTATAGGCAAATGAGATGAACTTAATCAAGTGAAGACACCAACTCCAAATTTTCTGCCCACCATAAAAACCGTAATCTTGTCTTCCATTTTTGTCAATGTTCCGTTTGAAATTTGAAAATCTGCAAAACATAAAAGATTGCAAATTTGAATAAGCTTTCCAATGCATTAAGAATCAAGTCATTTGGATATCTGTAGCTCAAGATATGGCCAAGACACCATTCGGTGCTCATGTGACTTGATTTTTCTTTCTTGTGTCAGTCCACCAAATTGAATGATAATTCTGTCAGCCTTCCGTTTGAAATTTGAATTATTCAAAACATATGGAAATATTCTCATTAAGTCATCTTCCAATGCCACAAGAATCAAGTCATTTGTTTTCTAGCTCACGGATTATGTCAAAGGAGTATCGGTGCTCATGTTAGCTGTTCCATTTGTCTTTCAACTTGCATGATAATTTGGACAAACCTTGCATTGACATTGAAATTTCATTAAAACATATGAAATGTTGATAATTAAGTAAGCTTTCTAAAGGCTTACTTAAGAATCACTCATTTGGATATTTGTAGAGATATATATGACCAATAATTGATCATGCTCATGTGTCACATTCCTTGAGTCAATCCTTGTTCTTAAACTTTGGTGCCTTTAACATGTAGTCTTCTCCTTAGCTTCAACACTTCATTTTAATAAGCTCTTTCTTGCTTTTAAAAATTATTGTCAATGGATTTACGCTTGCCACATAAAGAAAAATGTTAGTAAAATCCAATTAATCAATGTGTATTGTTATCATCAAAAATTATCATGTAGCCTTAGGGCAAACAATCTCCCCCTTTTTGATGATGACAAACCATTGATTGCTTTCAAATAATATCTAAAATAAAGAATGAAAATAAAATAAAGAATAAACAAAAAAATGGCACTTGTTATGAATATAAGCAATCAACTATTTCTCCCCCTTTTGTTATCATCAAAAAGATGTAATCAAATTAACTGCTCCCCCTTAACATATGCTACCATTCAAAGATAATCACATAAAAGCAAAATTAAGATATATCCAACATGCCTAATTCTCTTTTAATTATGCTAAATCTATCTTTCGACTAAGGGGTTTAGTAAAATATATCGGCTAATTGTTTATCGGGGGGATAAAAATTCTAAAGAATATTACCGTTTTTGCAATGATCTGAATAAAATGCTGTCTAATCTTATATGCTTAGTCCTAGAGTGTTGAATGGGATTTTTTGAAATGTTGATGGCACTTGTATTGTCACATTTGATGGGAATATATTCAAATACCACACCATAATCTTTTAAAATTTGTCTCATCCAAAGAGATTGTGCACAACAACTTCCTACTGCAATATACTCGGCTTCCGCGGTTGATAAGGCAACAGAATTTTGTTTTCTACTAAACCATGAGACTAATGCATGTCCTAGAAAATGGCAAGAGCCACTATGCTCTTTCTATCAAGAAGACTTCCAGCAAAGTCCGCATCCGAATAACTAATTAGATCAAAATTATCACACTTAGGATACCAAAGACCTAGATTTATGGTTCCAAGAAGATATCTAAATATTCCTTTGACAGCCTTAAGGTGAGATTCCTTTGGACAAGATTGAAATCTAGCACACATACACACACTAAACATAATATCAGGTCTACTAGCAGTTAAATACAAAAGAGAGCCAATCATACCTCGATATTTTGTCACCTCAATATCTTTTCATTTCTCATCTTTGTCAAGCTTGGTTAATGTACCTATAGGTGTGTTATATGTCCTTGAATTATCCATGCCAAACTTCTTGAGACGATCTCTTGTGTATTTAGCTTGATTAATGAAGATCCCATCTATTGATTGCTTGATTTGAAGTCCAAGGAAGAAATTTAATTCTCCCATTAAGCTCATTTCAAATTCTTGTTGCATGCACTTGGAAAAGTCCTCACACATAGAGACATTAGTAGCACCAAATATAATATCATCAACATAGATTTGAACAATTAATAAATCATCATTTTTTGGTTTAACAAAAAGAGTAGTATCAACTTTTTTTCATTTCGAAACCATTATCAATGAGAAATTTGCTCAATCTATCATACCATGCTCTTGGTGCTTGTTTCACGCCATAAAGTGCCTTTTTGAGTTTGAAAACATGGTTTGGAAAATCATGATTTTGAAAACCAAGAGTTTGCTCTACATATACTTCCTCCACAATGTAACCATTTAAAAAAGCACTTTTGATATCCATTTGATATAATGTAAAATTTTTATAACATGCAAATGCACACAACATTCTAATTGATCCTAATCTAGCAACCGGTGCAAAGGTTTCCTCATAATCAATAGCTTCTTCTTGATTGTATCCTTGAGCAACAAGTCTAGTTTTGTTTCTAATAATGGTGCCATTTTCATCTACTTTATTTCTAAAAATCCATTTAGTGCCTATAATAGAATGATTTTTAGGTCTAGGGACTAATTACCAAACTTGATTTCTCTCAAATTGATTCAATTCTTCTTGCATAGCTAAAATCCAACTTTCGTCATTTTCGGCTTCTTTAAAAGATTTTGTTCAAATTGAGAGACAAAAGCAAAATGATTACAAAAGTTCTTAAAAGAAGATCTAGTTTTCATACCTTGTGATGGTTCACCAATAATGAGATCTTTAGGGTGAGCTCTTTGCATACCTCCATTCCTTTGGTCATTCGGAAGAATCATTGTACTTCCCTCAAGCTTTCTTATTGGAAGTTGTTACTTTCATCTTGACTCTTTTCATCAAGCCTTGATTCCTTGATTTGCCTTTCTACCTCAACAATATCATCATCTAAATTCTTTGAAGAAATAACATTAGTTTCATCAAATTCAACATGCATAGATTCTTCAATAGTAAGAGTCTTTTGTTAAAAACTCTATATGCTTTACTATGGTTGGAGTAGCCAACAAAAATTCCAACATCAGCTTTTGTATCAAATTTTCCAAGGTTATCCTTGGTGTTTAAAATAAAACATTTACATCCAAAAAGTTTAAGAAATCAAATGTTGGGTTTTCTTCCTTTCCAAAGTTCATAAGGAGTTTTCTTTATTAAAGCTCTAATATGAACTCTATTGATTATAAAGCATGCAATATTAACGGCTTCGCCCAAAAATATTTTGGCAAAAAATTTTCAAGTAACATGGTCCTAGCCATTTCTTGGATAGTCCTATTTTTCCTCTCAACAACACCATTTTGTTGTGGAGTTCTAGGTGTGAAAAAATTATGTTCAAAACCATTTTTATCACAAAGATTTTCAAATGCAACATTGTCTACTTTACCACCATGATCACTCCTAATGGACACAATAGAATACCCTTTTTGATTTTGGACTCTTTTTGCAAATTTGAAAAAGCTTGTATGGCCTCATTTTTAGTTTTCAAGAATAATACCCAAGTGAATCTTGAATAATCATCCACAATAACAAAAACATAATACTTTCCACCAAGGCTTTGAGTTCTTGATGGTCCAAATAAATCAAAATGAAGTAATTGTAGATGTTTATTTGTTGAAATAAATTTCTTTTGTTTAAAAGAAGTTCTCACTTGTTTTCCAAATTGACAAGCATCACAAAAATTATCCTTTTCAAATTTTATTTTTGGAAGACCATCAACTAAATCATTTTTAGAAATTTTTGAAATTGTGTCTATGCTAGCATGACCTAATATTCTATGCCATAACCAAGCATCATGATTAACAATGAAACATTTTTCTACATAATCATTAACATCAATATCAATTGTATAAATATTACCACATCTATTACCAACAAATAATATCTTATTGTTACTAACATCCTTAATCACACATCTATTAGGCTCAAAAGTAACAAAATATCCCTTATCACACAATTGACTAATGCTAATCAAATCATGTTTTAAACCATGAACAAGCAAGACATCTTTAATAATAGGTAAAGAAGGGTTACCAATATCACCATGTCCGATTACCCTTCATTTGGCATTATCACCGAAGATCACATATCCTCTTTTCTTCATGATTAATCTTGAGAACTTTGAAGCATCTCCGGTCATATGCCTTGAGCATCCACTATCTAAGTACCACGTGTGTTTACCACTCCTTTGTCTCTACAATCAACATTCAAGGAGTAACTTTTTGGTACCCAAAAGTTCTTGGGTCCTTAGGGGTTAGTTATGGTACTTTTTGGAACCCATATTTGTTTCAAATTAGGATTTCTTCTAATATAGCAAGAATGCACTTTGTGTCCTTTTCTTCTACAATAAGTACATGAATGATTAGGATTATTCCTAGAAGATGCATGGGCAAAATAATTTTTAAAATACTTTTGATTTTTATGAGTTTTATATCCTAACCTCTTTTATCAAAAACACACCTTTGGTTTTGTAACATAGAATTCAAATTTTTTGTGCTTTTTGTAAAACTATCAACAATATTTCTTAAGTCATTATTTTACTTTTTTAAAATAACATTTTCTTTCTCTAATTTATCAAAATCCTTTTGTTTTAAAATCTCATTTTCAGTTTTTAATAAATGTATTTGATTTTCCAAACTTTCAAAATCTTTTGCTTTAAAATTTCATTTTCATTTTCTAAAACTTCATTTATTTCCACCAACTCTTCTAATTGAGATAACATGATTTTTGACTTCTTTTTGAAAGCATTGATTTTTGAATTTTGTTTATCAACTTGCACATGTAAATTTGGAATGCTTCAAGTAATTCATCATATGAAAGCTTAGGATCATAGTTAGAATATCGTACCTCATCTTCACTTAAAGCCATGAAGGCACATGTGCACTTCGCAATCTTCTGTTCGGTGAAGCTAGGCTGCCACCATCATACCCAATTGTGGCTTTATGCTTTGGAATTTTGTTTTGACTCGTGAAGTAAGGACAATCCATCTTTACCTGTCCCGGTTTCTTGCACTCATAGCAAATGACTTGATCATTTTTCTTATCTTGCTTTGAGCTTTGCCCTTTGTACTCCCTTCTAGAATTCTTCTTGAATCCTTGGTTTCTTCTAATCATCCTGTTTAGCTTTCTTGTGATGAATGCAAGATCTTCATC
>SNVD02006601.1:0-26300 GCA_013180625.2 Boswellia sacra | reverse complement strand
GAAATCTTTGATGAATCTACGATAGAAACCTGCATGGCCAAGAAACAAACGAATATCCCGCACACTTGTGGGAGGTGGTAATGAACATATAAGATCTATCTTGGATTTATCCACCTCTATACCCTTAGCAGAAATAACATGTCCCAAAACTATACCCTGATCTACCATGAAATGACATTTCTCCCAATTTAGAACAATGTTAGTTTCTATACATCTTTGAAGTATAAGGGTAAGGTTGTCAAGGCATTTATCAAAAGAATCAACAAAAACACTAAAGTCATCCATAAATACTTCAATGATGTTCTCAACATAATCAGAGAAAATACTTACCATACACCTTTGGAAAGTGGCAGGGGCATTGCAAAGACCGAATGGCATGCGTCGATAAGCAAATGTACCGAATAGGCATGTGAATGTAGTTTTCTCTTGATCCTCAGGGGCAATGACAATCTGATTATATCCTGAATAGCCATCAAGAAAACAATAATGAGAATGACCTGCTAATCTCTCCAGCATTTGATCAATGAATGGCAAAGGAAAGTGATCCTTGTGAGTTGCAGACTTGAGCTTTCGATAATCAATACAAACTCGCCACCCGGTTTGGATACGAGTGGGAACTAGCTCATTATTGTCATTTTTAACCACCGTAACACCAGATTTCTTCGGAACAACTTGGACTGGACTCACCCACCTGCTGTCCGAAATTGGATAAATCACACCCACATCTAACAATTTCAAGATTTCTTTCTTGACAACTTCTATCATGGGAGGATTCAACCTCCGTTGTGCTTCTTTAGTGGGCTTGGATCCCTCTTCTAACAAGATGCGGTGCATGCATACGGCTAGACTAATACCTTTGATGTCAGTGATTGTCCACCCAATAGCTGTTTTGTGATCTCGGAGCACTCGGATGAGTTTCTCTTCTTGTAATGGTGCAAGACCCTTTACTATTATGACTGGCAAAGTATCTTTCTCACCAAGGAATACATGCTTCAAATGATCTGGAAAACCAAGGCAGGTGCTTTCATCACGGAAGGTAGAAGTTTCTCATTAGATAAAGGCAATACAATGTACGAAACATCATACCTATTTGTGGTGATAGCTATAGTATCATCCAAGCTTGCCACAGCTTCCTCCACTTCTTTAGACACTAGTATCAGCCTTCTCGGTTCTCTGGAATTTTCTGTCCTTATGTGCTCACTAATGGCTACTTCCAATGCATCCTTGCGAGTTAACTCAAAAAGTTGTTGTGCCAAAGAATCAATAACATCAACTGCAAAAACAGAATGCAAGTCACTAGGGTACCTCATTGCCTCAAAAATATTGAAACGAATCACCTCGCCATCAAACTCCATGGTGAGAGTGCCATCATGAACATCAATCTTCGTTCGGGCAGTTTTCAAGAATGGCCTCCCCAAAAGAATCGGTGTGGGATTGGGAGATGTCTCATCCTCCATTTCCAGAACATAGAAGTCTGCTGGAAAAACCAATTGATTTACCTGCACAAGCACATCTTCCACAACTCCTTTGGGATATGTATTAGAACGATAAGCAAGTTGAATTACAATACTAGTTTCCGCAAGGGGTCCAAGATTCAAAGAAGCATAAATAGAATATGGCATGACATTAATAGATGCTCCTAAATCTAACATAGCTCTTTCAAACTTGGTATTACCAATGGAGCATGGACTGGTGAACGTACCTGGATCTTTGCATTTCGGAGGAATTTTTCTTTGCAATACAGCTGAAACATTTTCCCCCACACTACCTTATCATGTCCATTCAAAGTCTCTGTTGGTGCAAAACTCCTTTAGAAATTTGCATACGAGGTACTTGCTTATAGCATCCAGAAGTGGTATATTTACATCGATTTTGTGAGAAGTTTCCAGGATTTCTTGTTCTTGTTCCTCCTTTTTCGATTTTGCAAATCTTCTAGGAAAAAGTGGAGGAGAAACATATGAAGGAATGGGAGTTATAGGATTTACCTGAGAAGTCAGTGTTTTGTTCATAGTGGAAGTGGTGTCATATTCTTCATCAGTTTGTGATTTCTTTGACAGGACATCTAATTGCTCTTCATTTTGCAAAGTTGTCGCACAAGAATTCTCTCTTGGATTGATCATCGTTTGACAAGATAATTCTTCTGAGCCTTGGCCCTCGAATTTGCTCATGCTAGTGGCCAATTGTCCCATTTGATTTGCCAGGTTTTGGATACTTGCCCCAGTTTCCTGCTGGAATTGCATTGTGTTAGTGGCAAGTGCATTAACAATATCCTGGAGTGACATACCTGAGTTTTCTGAAGCTGGTGTGGTGCTGGTTGTGGCATTGGTGGTGGTTGCATTTGAAATGGTTTGCTGCACTCTTAGGTTGATTAAAACCTTTGGCCGATTTGGTATGCATTTGGGGTGATTGGTTGATGATTCCAGTAATGAAAATTAGAGTGATCTCCCCATCCGGCATTGTAAGTATTAGAGAAGGGATCATACCATTGCCTTGGTTGTCCTGGAAATCCACCCATGGCATTGGCTCGTTCCATATATTCTTCTTGTAAAGTTGGATACATGTCGATTGGATGCTCCATGGTAGAATATACCCCACATGCATAAGATTTCTGCATATCTCCTACAGCCATGTTTTCCACAAGAGAAGTTAGCTCAGAAAGTTGTTGTACAATGTTCTGAGTGCTTACCTCATTTACACTCCAATGTAATTGTGGCTCAAATCGGCTACTGAATTGTTGGAAGTTTACTGCCATGTCACCTAAACACAAACAATCAGAAAAGAAAAACAAAAAAAAATACGAATCAACAATGAAAACAAAATAACAAATCGATTAAAAAATCAATCCCCGGCAACGGAGCCAAAAACTTGATGCGTTCGAAACTAGCAAGTATACTAGTCGCACAAGTAATAAAGTGATGAGTAAGATATCGTTCCCACGAGGATTGATTCTAATTGAATTTGTTATTTTCCAGCAACAAGAAATTAAATAAGGGGGGTTTTGTTGAATGATTAACTAAATGAACTAAGAATGCAAATGAAGAATAACAAAATAGAAAGTTAATTGAGTGAAAAATCAATGAGAGAAACCTGGTTAAGGAATCCTTCTCTACCACAAGATATGGATTTGCGAATTAATTATAGAATTGTAATTCAATTACACCATTGAAATTATCAACCGTAGATAACAACAAGCTCTGTTATCCCAATCTTTCCTTACTTTGTTGTTAAATAAAACAGGCTCTTTATTTAATCTCTATCCATTAAACAATCTAGAACAAGCTCTCTAAATTTAATTCAATGATGCATTACGAAAAGAAAGACAGGTTGATCTCAGCAATAAACACACAAGCTCGGATTATTTAACTTAGGTTATATTCTCCAATTGCAATCTCTGATCACAATTTTGCTACTAATGTTAGAAATTCAAGACAATTACGGATCAAGATTTCTAGTCTAGCAATAGACAATATCCAGATTATATTCAGTTGGCCACCCAAATACAATCAGCAAGCAATTATAAGCATTAAATATGGGAGAATACAAGCAACTTCAATTAGAGAATTGGATAATAATATCTTGCACAATCAACTCACAAAAACCATATCAAGGGCTTTGAAATCACCCTCAACCAATTCAGATTCAGTTACACATGTTCAAAAACGTCATAAATACAATACAATACATAAAAATTCCAGAAGATGAAAGGGACATGATAAACTTAGCAAATCTGATGAAATCTCTTAGGATTTGTAATTCTTCCTCTTTCCAAGCCTTCAATCTCCTTCAAGAACTCCAAGAGATGAGAGAAATCCAAAGATGCAGCCTCTAACATGTTCTCCCCCTCTTCAAGTTACGAAAATAAAACTCTAAAATATGTTTATATACTTTGCTACAGTAACTTGCTACAATGCTCCCGTATTTAATAACATGCTATAGTGATATGTGGAATTACAAATATACACTTCTCATACTATTTTTATCATAACTTACGGTACACTACATAAATTCGTGAACCGTAAATTTCTTCAGAAAATAGACTTTGAGAGCTTTTCAATGGTATATAGCATGTTATCCGGTTAATTGTATATCGATACAATCAACTCTAAAAAATTGGTTGACTAGCAGAGGTGAAAATGAAGGGTTTTACTCCATTTTTGTGCAAGTTGCTCCAAAACTCCTACCAAACATCAAAACCACACAAAAACATAAAAATACCAAGGAATATAGCAAAGAAACATAGACGAATTGATATGAAAGTAATACATAAATAGACACCTATCACCTCCAAGGCAAGAGATCTCTTCCTTCTTCAACCACCTAAGATCCATGGAAGATTCCTCTCCAATCCTAAAAAGAGATATTCCTCAGGTTTTCTGCCCTTTTTTTCTCTTCCACTTAAGAGTCTCACCAGCCATTATCATGGTAACTGATATTCACCACTTTCTCTCTTTAAACACTCATGTTTTATACACTTCATCCATGTATTTTTCATCGAATTGTTAACATGTAATTAACTTTGGCATCAAAGAGTTAACATCGAAGAGAACTCCGACGATCCCTAACTGTTGTTTATTGTTTTATGATTCCTAGGAGGGAGTTGCTGTGAAGATTTATGGCTGCTAGAGTTGACAACCCATGGAAGCTTGTTGGAGCTATTGTTTTTACGCTAAAGAAGAGTGGCATTCATTCCTTCATCATGGGTTAAGTATGGAGACTAGTTGCTCATTTTTCAGTTGTCAGAAAGAAGATCTTCAATCACTAGTTTTTTGGGCTGGGATTCATCCATCATTAATGGATCTACAAGTTATAGAGGCCCAATTGAAGAAAAAAAGAGGGCCACGACCAATAGTCCCTTTCGATCATTAGAACCTTGTCACTAGTCCCCACATCTACCTTAGAGTGTCAATCCGGTGTCTATCACTTCAGTCAGTATCTTTCAGTTAATAGTCTTAGCCAACTCCTAGTCCATAGTCTCTAGTCCTTGGACGTTAGTTCTCATCTCCTAGTCCACCATGTTCATTCATGGATTTAGTCCCTCTCTTAAAATCAATGGATTCAGTCATGGATTTAGTCACGGACTCTACTATTTCGTGACATGTGTACAAATCAATGTTTGTCCAAATTTTGGTATCGATAATTGTCTAGAGAATTCGTAGACCTTCCCATTCTTCTTGCAAATCTAATCAATTACTTTAGCCATTCTCAACTGGACAATCTCCAACAAAAAATTAAGAAATCATAAATTATAAATGGGATAATGTCAAAAACTACCTTTGAGTTTTGCCTTAATATCAACTAGAGAACGACTTTACTATTTTAATCAATCAGACCCCTAACATTTACATCCTTACATCAGTGGTCATATTTCGTTATAATAAGGGAGCGTAAAATAGCCCTTTCATGCAATATAATTAAATTTAGATTGAAATCCTAATGGACTTTATTAAAAGTTCAAAATCGATTAAAAAAACTAAATAGTAAAATAAGTAAAAAGAAAAACCAAAACTAAAATCCAACCATGGCTATAGGTATGGTGGTTGCTTGGTCGTGCACAACTGCAACAAATCACCACCCAAACACTAGCCTTGCACAACCAAAAAAGAGCCACCACCATTCGGTGAAATACCTATTGAAACCATTATACTACACAGCCCCTTCTCCCACAAGAAAGTCAACTACAAGTCCAGCGTAGCCAGTCCTTAAGTTGTATAGACTTCCACCTCAAATTTACAACAATTTAATCACCAAATATCATCCTTTAACCAACCCAAATATCATCACCTTACTCTCACAAGCCATTCCCATCCAAATCCACTTCGTCCTCACCTCCCTCAGTCCTCAACCCTGCTCAAAAACGGTATCTGACGCTTAATCAAAGATTGTCCAAATCTCTAAAACTACCTCTACATCACTAGAGCTTGAGATGTAAAACATGGTGGTAAGACTAGAGGAGATGCACAAGGAGTATGAGAGGAAAGTTGAGGGAAGTGGAGATGATGTTGGTTTGAGTCTACGGGTCAATAACATCAGAGTTGGAGGATGTGAATGAGAATATGGTGAATATAATCACTGAGGCAAAGAGTGGTGGTATTATGGAGAGATTTGTTGTTGATTGTCAAGTAAGGTTCTTGCTTGAGGATTTTGGACAGCTTCATGGGCGGTTTGTGCTCAATTTTTCTCGTAATCAATTAGAGATTTTATTAATTAGAGTTTATCTCAATTTTAAATTAGAATTTGCTTCTTTTTTTTTTATTTTGAGAAATAGATAGTATAGGGGTAAAATTGTCCTTTTAGAGTACCGTTAGGGTTAAAATTAGTTGATGATAAAATTTGGATAATCTTAGGGTGTGATTGATCAAAATTGTAAAGTCGTTCTCCGGTTGATATTAAGCCAAAATTCGAGGGTAGGTTCCTAAACAAAGTTACATGAAATTTAGTAGATGGAGTGTGCCAAAATACCTAGAGCAATAGAGGAGAGAAGCTTTAAGAGGTTTGCAGTGTAAAACTTTAGATATTTTTATTTCATTCAAGTATTTTAGGACATATTTGTATGTTATATGGGTAGATTCACCACTAGTTCTATTCCATGAAAGGAATAAAAAACCATAATATGTAGTATCTTGAGCTTGTGAGGACACATTTCTTAATATCACTTGAATTTATCATTTATCAAAAAATAGGAGCCAACCAACAGTATAAAACATTTTGTTTATTAAAAAAAACAGTAACTGATACATAAGTTAGCAAACAAATTAGAACAAGAAATTAAAAAATCTTCAATTTTGGAGACTAAGAGGTTAAAGAGAGAGAAAAAAAACTTGGTTATCCTAGTGAAGCACACAAAGCACTCAAGAGTTACAAGAATAGTTAAAAAGACAAGATTTTGTGGGGATGAGACATAAAGCGAAAAAAAGAGAGATGTAGAAGTTTTATAAAAGGAATTTTGCCAAGATACAACTGGTTAATTTCTTCCCTGCATTAAAAGAATGAAAAGGCATAACTAGAAATTGAATTTTAATGAGTTTGCTTTAAGGGACAAAGGATTTGGAACACTGAAGTATTCGAGCATTGTAATTATCTTCACTTAGTATTAATTATCATAGGTCACTTACACAACAAAAATTGAATGATAACAATAAGCAAACAAATAAATAAGAAGTTTTAGCAACATGCAAAATCTTTTGAAAGTCGGTTTGACATCTATTCCACAAAATAAACTCCCATATGCCACTAAATTCAAGCTAAATTTGATTGCCCACAAAACAAAGTATATGAATAATATAACAAATTTCTGCAAGGAAACATTATCATAGAACCCATATAATTAAGAGAACAAAGTATAATTATAAATTACAAACATGGCACAATCAGTTTGTCTCATAAGATGAATCAACATCAATATAAATCCAAGAGATATATTAAATTCTGAGTTGTGAAACACCATTAGGAAATTTCCTTATTTGGAGCATATAATTTTTTTCTTGCAACATGAAAAAAATTTCATGACAAATCGCTAAGGCGACCAATAAATTTGTTTGGCAAAGAATCACAAAAGTCTAGTAGCTAAAAACATCAAACATATGATATCCTTTCAAATATAGGAAATTGAGACATCATAACTCCTACCATGAAGAATATCAAGAAATAATCCAGTAGATGCAAACTCATAGGTAAGTACATGTGAAGTTCGATCAATACAGTAACCAAGCAATTGAACAATGTTTTCATGCTTTAACTTTGATACCATTGAAACTTGTAAATTTATACACCAACTTGTATTTAAATCTCAAACCAATTATAATCCTCTGAAGAGTATCTGTAACCTTCGAAGAAAGAATTGTATCCTCCTAATCAGTAGTTCCACGATCAATCAACCTTGCTCTATCATCTACAATAATATCATCTGGAGCTGAGAAAACTTTAATCTCAATAGCAAACCCAAAACTCGAACCACTAACATAGTGTACTAAAAGCACTAAGCATTAATAGAGCCCATTAATAAAAAAACTAACACTAAGCTTTTTAGTTGCATAACTTAAATAAAAACCTCTTGAGCTGCAAAGGAAGAGATATGGAAACGCACCAAATGAGTCTTAATTTTCTTTATTAACTTGTAGCAAGAGTCACCAGTAAAATCTCTTAGTTATGTTTCTGATAGGTGTCTATTTCGATATTATTTTCATATCAATTCGTCTATGTTTCTTTGCTATATTCCT
Organism: Boswellia sacra; assembly: GCA_013180625.2. Classification (NCBI taxonomy): domain Eukaryota; kingdom Viridiplantae; phylum Streptophyta; class Magnoliopsida; order Sapindales; family Burseraceae; genus Boswellia; species Boswellia sacra. The sequence goes on along the minus strand of SNVD02006601.1, from coordinate 18,084 downwards.
TGGTATTTTTATGTTTTTGTGTGGTTTTGATGTTTGTAGGATTTTTGGAAGAACTCGCACTAAATTGGAGTAAAATCCTTCATTTTCACCTCTGCTAGTCAACTAACTTCTTGGATTTAATTGTAGTGATATACAATGAACCAGATGATGTGCTATATACCATTACTCCTCCACCTTTTCCTAGCAGATTTGCAAAATCAAAGAAGGAGGAACAAGAGTAGGAAATCTTAGAGACTTTTCACAAGATCAAGGTAAATATACCACTTTTGGATGCTATCAAGCAAGTGCCTCATTATGCAAAATTTCTCAAGGAGTTATGCACCAATAAGAGAAAGTTAAAAGGAAATGAGAAAGTAAGTGTAGAGGAAAATGTTTCAGCTGTACTGCAAAGAAAAATTCCTCCAAAGTGCAAAAATCCAGTTACATTTACCATTCCATGCACCATTGGTAATACCAAGTTTGAAATAGCTATGTTAGATTTAGGAGCATCTATTAATGTTATGCCATATTCTATTTATGCTTCTTTGAATCTTGGACCACTTGCAGAAACTAGTATTATCATTCAACTTGTTGATCATTCTAATGCATATCCCAAGGGAGTTGTGGAAGATGTGCTTGTGTAGGTGAATCAATTGGTTTTCCCAGTAGACTTCTATGTTCTTGAAATGGAGGATGAGACATCTCTAATCCAACACCGATTCTTTTGGGAGACCATTCTTGAAACTGCCCGAACCAAGATTGATGTTTATGATGGCACTCTCACCTTGGAGTTTGATGGCAAGGTGATCTGTTTCAATATTTTTGAGGCAATGAGGTACCCTAATGACTTGTATTCTGTTTTTGCAGTTGATGTTATTGATTCTTTGGCACAACAACTTTTTGAACTAACTCGCAAGGATGGATTGGAAATAGCTATTAGTAAGCACATAGGAACAGAAAATTCCAAAGAACCAAGAAGGTTGATACAAGTGTCTAAAGAAGTGAAGGAAGTTGTGGCAAGCTTAGATGAGACTATAGCTACAACCACAAACAGGTATGATGTTTCGTACATTGAATTACTTTATCTAATGAGAAACTTCTTCCTTTTGTGATGAAAGCCCCTACCTTGGAGCTTAAGCCTCTCCCAGATCATTTGAATCATGTATTCTTGGGTGAGAAAGATACTTTGCCGACCATAATAGCAAAGGGCCTTACACCACTACAAAAGAAAAACTCATCCGAGTACTTAGAGATCATAAAATAGCTATTGGGTGGACAATTGCTGACATCAAAGGTATTAGCCCAGCCATATATGCATGCACCATATCTTGTTAGAAGAATGATCAAAGCCCACTAGAGAAGCACAGGGGAGATTGAATCCTTGCATGATGGAAGTTGTCAAGAAAGAGGTCCTCAAACTGTTAGATATGGGTGTGATTTATCCAATTTCAAATAGCAAGTGATGTTAAAGCGGTTAAGAATGATAATAATGAGCTAATTCCCACTCGTATCCAAACTAGGTGGTAAGTTTGTATTGATTATCGGAAGCTCAATTCAGCAACTCGCAAGGATCACTTTCCCCTGCCATTCATTAATCAAATGCTTGAGAGGTTAGCAAGTCATTCTCACCATTGTTTTCTTGATGGCTACTCAAGATAATCAAATTGTCATTGCCCATGAGGACTAAGAGAAAACTACATTCACATGCCCATTTGGTACATTTGCCTATCGATGCATACCATTCGATCCTTGCAATGCCGCTGCCACTTTCCAAAGGTGTATGGTAAGTATTTTCTCTGATTATGTCGGGAACATCATTGAGGTATTTATGGATCACTTTAGTTTTTTTGGTGATTCTTTTGATAAATGCCTTGACAACCTTACACTTATACTTCAAAGATGTATAGAAACTAACCTTGTTTTGAATTGGAAAAATGTCATTTTATGGTAGATCAGGGTATAGTTTTGGGACACATTATTTTTGCTAAAGGTATAGAAGTTGATAAATCTAAAATAGACTTTATATGTTCCTTACCACCCCCCATAAGTGTGCGGGATGTTCGTTCTTTTCTTGGTCATGCAGGTTTCTATCGTAGGTTCATAAAAGATTTTTCAAAGATAGCATTACCCTTATGCAGATTGCTTCAGAATGATGTGACCTTTGAATTTGATGAGAAATGCAATGAGGCATTTGAGAAACTAAAGGAACTCTTGACTTCGTCTCCAGTGATCCAATCTCCAAATTGGGATCATCCATTCGTGATCATGTGCGATGCAAGTGACTATACTATAGGTGTCGTCTTGGGTCAACGAATTGGCAAAATTCCACATGCCATTCACTATGCCTCTCAAACTTTAAGTGATGCTCAGCTTAATTATTCTACCACTAAGAAAGAGCTACTGGTAGTTATTTTTGCTTTAGAAAAGTTTCGTTCTTATTTGAACCGTTTATTCTGATCATGCAGCCTTGAGGTACTTGCTCATAAAGAAAGATGCTAAACTAAGGCTTATCAGGTGGATACTCCTCTTACAAGAATTTGACTTGGAGATCAAAGATAAGAGGGGAAGTGAAAACTTAGTTACAGACCATCTTAGTCGCCTTGTCCATGATGAGGATGCACTACCATTACAAGAAAGTTTTTCGGATGAATAATTACTGTCTCTACGTGTAGTAGCCCCTTGGTATGCAGATATTGTCAACTACTTAGTTACCAAGAAGCTACTACATGACTTGACTCAAGCTCAAAGAGAAAAGATCAAAGACATTACTAAGCACTACATATGGGATTATCCATACTTATGGAAGCATTGTTCTGACCAAATGATAAGAAGGTGCATTTCTGAATATGAATTTAATTCAATTTTAACCTTCTGTCATTCTTATGCATGTGGAGGTCACTTTGGACCAAAAAGAACATCTCTCAAAGTTCTTGATTGTGGATTCTACTGGCCATCATTGTTCAAAGAAGCGTATCTCTTTTGCAAAGCTTGTGACTGTTGTTAAAAGACAGGTAATTTAAGTGCCAAAAATCAAATGCCACAAACCTCTATACTTATTGTTGAAATTTTTTATGTGTGGGGTATTGATTTCATAGGTCTTTTTTGTTCATCTTTTGGTAATGTTTACATTACACTTGTTGTGGATTATGTTTCTAAATGGGTGGAAGCAAAAGCTACGAAAAATGATTCTAAAGTTGTTGTAGATTTTGTAAAATCTAACATTTTTGCAAGACTTGGAAGAACTTAGAAATGATGCCTATGAGAATTCAAAAATTTACAAGGGAAGAACTAAGGCATTTCATGATAAGATGATCTCCTAGAAGAATTTTGAAGTAGGACAGAAAGTCCTTTTATTTCATTCTCACCTCAAGTTATTTCCAGGCAAATTACGTTCTCGATGGGTCAGACCTTTGTTATTACTGATGTCTTTTCTCATGGTGCAGGGGAAATCAAGAGCTTAAAAACTAACACAGTATTCAAGGTGAATGGACACAGGTTGAAGTCTTACTATGAAAATTCAATTATGCAGGACATCGAGGAGGTACCTCTCTACGAGCCAACTTATCTTGATGGGTGAGGGCAGGTAACGTTAGGCTGAAGACATTAAACCAAGCGCTTATTGGAAGGCAACCCAATATTTTTCAAAAATAAAAAAATAATAGTGAAAAAAAAGAAGAAGAAACGAAAGTAGTAATGATCAATTTTTGTGTCCCGAGGAGATTCCTCTCGTGGGCTCTATCCATCATAATTGATCAGGTTTTATCTCTCTTTGCCATTTGTCTCATTTGCTTCGTTGTTTGTTTTTTACTTTTGTTTGCTATTGTGTTTTTATTTCTTTTACGTGTCTTTATTCTATTTTCTTTTCTTTTCTTTTCTTTTCTTTAATTTGATTATTCTGTGCTTTGTGCTCATCTGTGCAACAGCTTGAGGAAACACCCAAACGAGAACTGAAGCTATTGCCTGAAGTTTGAAGCGTGTATATCTTAGAGAAGAACAGACTCAAACACATTATCAGTAATATCTTTTTTTTTCTCCTCTTCAATGGATATCGGTATCTTTCTATCAAACCTTCGTAAATATTTCCCTTCACTTCCTCAAAATGTTGTGTTCAAAATTTATAAAGTACAGATGACTAGACTTTGGATGTTGATGCTCCTAAAAATGCCTGCGGATATCCGATGGCTTATCGAAGCCAAGGTAAGATTATCCAATCAGCCTGATATTAATCTCACAGTATACATGCCTAGTCTAGGGAAGAGCTATTATGCCAAGAGGCAAAGAGCACAAAGGTTACAAGTATATTATAAATGTGCTAGATGGAATTGTAACAAGAGTTATCGGTCATTAGGTTTTATGTCCAGGAATAGAGAAGATAAACTTTTATTCATTAAGAATGGTCTACGTAATGAGTCTCGGGATCATATTTTACTAACTCTTGAGTCACATTCTTGTGCACTTGTTCACTGTGAATTGCTTAATCTATGGACATAATTTCACAATGAACTACAGTATTATAGTCTAGAGAATCTGACTAAAAAAGACCTTGTTTGCCAGTTTATAAGAAAATTGGATGGGAAGTAATCCCTAACTCATAGAAGGCGTTTCAGCCGTGACTGGACATAAAACCAGAGGAAGATGTGAGCCACAATCATAACTACTTATATATTTGAATGTGTGTTATTATTGTTGAAATTTATTTTTCTTGTTTTGTTTGATTTGATTATTAGTGTTGTCTTTATGTTGTTGATTTTGTTTGTTTCAATTTCAAGTTTTCTTTTTTACAAACCATATGACTACCCATAACATAAGCACACATGGGAGACAAGTGTGGGGGTATTGTCAACCCCCGTCGAAAGCATATCTCAATTTTTCAAATCTTGGGGCAATAAATATGCATCGAGCAACCCCCACCGAAATTATGTCCCCATGTGTCAAATCTAACAGTATTACGTGTGTATCTGTCCATTCTCCATATTTTGAAATATCATTATTATAACCTCTTTTGCCCTTGAAAAACACAACACCTAACGTGCATCATTATCTTACACAAGGTTAGGGCACATGTAGAAATGGATAAAACACCAATTCAATGATTCTAAAATATATGCGTATTTTGTGGATCTCAATTTGGTAAAGATGGAGAGTTTACAGCAGCAGCTCTTGATCTTCGTAAGGTATTAGCTGAGAGGCGTATTCATTTGGTTTATGGAAGGAGTAGCCTTAGGTTAATGGGGTGTGTGTCAACAGCTGCAACCTTAGGAGGGGGCCAAGTTCTTGGTATTATCCCTAAACCATTAGTTGTATGACATATCATAGGCAACATAATGGGGGAAGAGTTACAGGTCTCAAGCATGCATGAGCGTATTGCACATTTGCTTTTTAACTCTGATGCATTTATAGCTTTACCCGATGGTCATAGTACATTAGAGGAAACATTTCAAATCACATCTTGGGCACAACTAAACATCCATCGAAAACCCATTGGTTTGTTAAATGTCAATAATTTTTTTGATGGTTTGTTGTCTTTTCTTGATCAAGCTGTAGAACAAAACTTCATCTCACAGTCGGCGAGGCAAATCCTGGTTACAGCTTCAACTGCAGAGGAGTTAATTGACAAATTACAAGTATTCGTCTATTCGCCTGATCCAATAATAGCTCGGATAGATTGGTTTGCGGAGGGCAATAAAAGGCGTAAACGGGATTTAGCGCTCCACCTGTAATCTTTATCTACTGGTTTGCTTCACTTTGGTTTGCTTTCTTTTTATTGTGTTTATTTGAGATTTTTTAGGTTATTTCTTTTGAGAATTTTCAGGTTATTTCTTTTAACTTTCGCCCTAGGTAATATTTTCTAATCTTGCCTTTTAGAGTGGTGGCTTAGAACGTTAAAGTTCTCTTGAAACACATTCTAGATCTCTTCAATCCATAAAGGCTGAATAAGGAGGCTAACTTCTAAACTTTTTAGACCCATTCTAACTAACTTGTTTTTGTTTATTGACTATTGGATTTTGTTCTTTTATGAGTAAGTTTAGTTTTATGTAATTTAGAGTTGTTATGTGTTCTTTTTAGTCTCTATCAAGTCCGATTACAAAAAAATTATGGAAAAACTTGAGAATGGCAGAATATGGGGTTTCTTTAACCCTTGAAACACATTCTACCTAAATAAATTTGTAGTTTGTTTATTTACTATTGTTTGAAATGTCTTGTTTCTTGTTTTGTTTATTCATAATAAAGATATATAGGCTGGAAACCTTAACTCTGCAGGCTACTAGTCCTAAGGATTGTTGAAATATAGAATCTTGACTCAGGTCTAACAATGCCATGTGCCTCTTTTCTTGCATTTTGTGGGCCAATGACAAGGCAATGATTGAATTGAGAATAACTCTTGAAAAATGATAAATGATGCATAGATTTGTGTGCTTGAAATGTTTATTGGTTTTTACTTTGCCTTTGATTCCTTGCATAACATTGAGCACTGGGCCATTATCACTGAGTTATTTCTTTACTTGGAGAAGGTTTATGCAATTTAAGTGTTTCTTCAGATTTCAATGAATTTTAGAATTTGTTTGATTGTCACTCAAGGCGAAATCCTAGACTGTACAACATTAGGGAAATGATTTAGGCCATTTTTTTATCGTTTTAGCTTTTATAGCCAACCTTGACTATAATTGATCCCTAGTTACCACTTTGAACCTCTTTAAGGCTTTTTCCTTGTTAACTCACTAAAAGATTTCCTAACCTCAAATGATTTTTTTTTCAAACAGTTTATCCCTTACTTATGAGCATATAGATCATTCATGATTACATTTTGAGATATGTTATAGTTTTGGGAAGTTAAAGGAGGTTAGGTTGTGTCATGAGCAATGAAAGTGAGTTCTTTTGTGTTTGTTACATATATGTGTGTGTGTGTGTGTGTGTGTGTGTGTGTGTGTGTGTGTGTGTACTTATCTTCCACGTGCTTAAACATTGAGAACAATGTGTTGTTTAAGTGTGGGGGAATGGTAGTAAGAAAAATGAAAAAAAGAGAAAGAGAAAGAGAAGAAGAAGATCTATACCCTTGAGTGTTCTTAAAAAGAATGAAACAACAAAGTGTAGGGGTGTAGTCTCTTTTGTTTTATAAAAAAATAAAAATAAAAAGAGAGATCGAGTGTTCTAAATAAGCTTGGGGGAGTCACCTAGTGAATTGAAATAAATTTATGTTATGGGGTTGAGCTCTATATAGTCTTGAATGATTTATGTGTTTGTGGGTGATTTGAGTCAAATTATTTTCCTTTATTGTACCTTCACCCAAGCCAAACGTTACAAGCTTAATAAAGTCCTACTTGATCCTTAGTGTTGTGCTTGTCTACATTAGTGGAGAGTGACTTGAAAAGCAGGCTTATGGAGCTCATTTATGCGCACATCTTCACTACTAAATATGATTCATTTTTATGCATAAACTCATCTGGTTTACAAATGATTAGATGAGAATGGCTCTACACAAACACATACTTGAGGAATTGAAGTGGAGCGAAACTAATCTTTGAGATGAAATTCTTGATCAAGTACATAATTTTGAAGTTTTCCTTCGGTTATAATTAAGTACAATCTTTGAGGTGTGTTTTAATTTTTTTTCTTTGATTCTGTTTAGATTTAGTTTTGTTTCCATATTGTTTTAGTTGCTCAAGGACCAGCAAAGTCTAAGTGTGGGGGAATTTGATAGGTGTCTATTTTAAATATTATTTTCATATCAATTCACTACAAGAAAAATAGGCAATGACAACAGAGTTTTCGCAACACACACATATGCACGTTGCTGAATGTTGTTTTTCACAACGCGCAATTTGTGTGTGTTGCGAAAGATTGTTGAACTACACTTTTAGCAACGTGCAAAAAATGCACGTTGCGAAATTTATCATTTAGCAACGCGCAGAAAATGCACGTTGCCAAAACTATTAAATTTAACAACATGCGCATCCTGCGCGTTGCGAAATGTCTAGAAGGGTGTTTATAGAAAAAATTAAAACTTTGAACTTATAAAAATTTATAGGGGTGATAACGATAAAGTTTAATATAATGGGAAATCCTGAAAATTTACTACTGTATATAAAGAAAAAAAAAATAGTTATTGAACCCAAAATCTCGTAAATCCTAAAATCCCTAAGTCACCTTGTCTCCACCATCCTCACCATCATCACTCATCAACACTCCGCCTGAGTGGCCTCTTGACAGTCTTCGACCATCCTTACTTGTAGCACCTCTGGCGGCCGATTGGCCTCTACAGCTTTGGCAACCCAGCCCAGCCTCCACAACTTCGACCATCTATAATCGCAGCTTAGCTCTTATGTGTCACTCCCTCTGTTCGGGAACAAGCAGACAAACGAAGGAGTAGAGAGCATTGTTGTCGTGATTGATAGGAGTGTATAAGAAGTGAGATACCGCTTTATTGGGGAAAAAAGCTGCATTTCTTCCATCGCTGTAGAGCCATTTACGAGACTGTACAGGTGAATAGTTCTCCCCTGCCCCACTGCAAAGGAAAGTGTATCTTTATTTTACAAGCTTACCCCACGCTAGCTGCAGAGCCATTTGTTTCAACTCACTGCAGAAATTTTCTTTACCTGTTTACTCCACGCTTAGCTACAGAACTTTATCTCGACTCGCTGCAAAGCCGTTTCCATCGCTTGCTTTCCTGCTCGAGAACTTCATTTTACTTGGCAGGTTTGCTACTGCTGTGGGCAAGCTACTTCATAAGTGGACTTCTGGACTACAGGTCTTTGTTGCCTATTTGTTATACATAGTACTTGGCTTATATTTAATGAATTCATTGCCGATGTATGTGGTTGGTTTCAGTTAAAAGAGAAAAACAACAGTAATATTTAATCTCTATGAATGTGAAATAAAGTCATTAATCTAGGATGAACTTGTTTGAATATTGTTTAGATACCTAGATTTTATATACACAAAATTAGCAAAAGTATAGTCATTATGGAAATTGTTCAACACGCACACACACACAAAGAGATATATATATGCTACGAGTAATGAGTCCCATATAAAGGAAACGCCAGAAAAGCTCTTTCCCCTTCCCCCTTGGTGCCCACTCAGCTTCTACGACTGTCGGTCGAAAGTCATAGCGACTAAAGAAGACTCCATCGAGCAAGCTACTGCTGTGTGTCTACTATTCAGAAGAGTTCTGGGCTTTTCTTATCTAATGAAGCTGCCACAAGTCAAGTGCACGAAGAAAGGAAAATCCAGTGCATATTCCATGTGTGCATTCCGCGGTTTAACCAACTCGCTCTTGTCCAGTAGGACTACAAAAGGGAGCTTTAAGGGAGGACTCACTAATCAAATATAAATGAGCTAAAGGAGTTGGCAATATACAGATGAGCTTAAGGGATGTGCAGAAGAAGCTTGATAAACTCGAAGGCAATATATAAAATTATGGAACAGGAAAGACGAAAGGAGTTGGCCGAAGATGGTAATGACAATACTGTGGAATCGTTGCTCACCACTAGCACGGCTGAGATAAAAGCCTCAAGGAAAAAAAAGTTCAAATAGATAATTGCGAGAGGAAGAAGAAGGGAGAAGAAGAAGAGAGAGAAAGAGAGAGAGAGAGGAAAATATCAATCTTTTTTTGATCATCCTGCATGTATATTCAGCTTGCTTTGGTTGATCCCATGTAGCGGGAATCTCATGGGAAGTTGATTCTGTCAGAAGCAAGCTGAGTATTTTGTCGGGTGATCCCATGTAGCAAGCTGGTCATGCAAGATGCAGAGCACATGCTTTAAGTTAGTTCCAGACTTTGAATATATAGCAAGCCTACTTGTTTGAGTAACCAGTTTCGAAATAAGGAGAATGATGGCCATATTGTAGTGTAGCTTCATCCTTGCTACACTTTAGTATAGCCTAACCACATGCAACTCATGCAAGGCCATGTAGGCCACTTCATGCACCAACTAAGCACATGCAATTCATACATAAAGCCATTACTAAGGTGGCTATTCTCTCTAGTCTTAGTCTCACGTTCCTAGCAGTGAGTTAACCAACCAACTCATTAAGCTTCTTCTAGATAAGGTGGCTAATCAAGATATTAGAAATAATTAACATAGATGGGGGTATGGCGATTATTTTTGCGAGATTTTGTTGGCTGGCTTAGGGACACTTTATATATATATATATATAAGAATAAAGTCATATATCTTTACTGTTAAAGAAATACTCTAATTTGGTTTTCAAAATTTCTTTCCATATTGCCAAATAGCTTTGCTCTCCCATGCTTCATGTAGCTTATGATTAAAATCTTTCCTGATAATTTGTATTCATTCTTGATTTATTAGCTTCATTTAAGGGAGCATTAGATTTTAATATTGCATCATCAAATCATAGAAGTTTCTCCTGCAGCATATATATACTCATTAGATTAAAACTAAACTTGTGCAGATTTTAGACTGCTAGAGCATCGACCAAGTCTTGTTGTCGTTGCTGCTCACTGTTGCTTCATCATTGCTTTTGCCATCTTCAACCAGGTGGGGTCATTTCTTTTGCTTTAGATGAGTTCTTTTATTTGCTAATTATTAAACCACGTGAATGCCATCTTCTTGTTCCCACATTGCTAACTATGCTACAAGGCACTTTAATTTGACTAGGATCATGTTGCTAAGTGTCATATGATCATGAACTAACTCATGCAATTCATGCAAAGTCATAGTGTAGTGTAGCTTCATCCTTGTAACATCGTAGCATAGCTAAGCACATGCAATTCATGCAAGGCCATGTAGCCCACTTCATGCACCAGCATGTGCACATGCAGCTCACGGTTCAATTGAATATACACATGTAGGTCATTGAATACACAAGGCTTAGTCTATGCACATGCAACTCATGTACAACTCAGTCCATGCACATACACATGCAACTCATGCATCAAATTAGTTCACATTTGTCAATTTTTATATAAACAATTAATGTAATCTTTCTAATTATTTTGTTTGGGCTAATAAAGATTTATATTAGCCCTCTCTAATTGTAAATTCATTCATGTGGTGTTGTTTAGTAATGTTTAGCCCTCTCTATTTTTATGATTGTTAAAAGATAGTTATGGTTGTACACATAATATTTTTATGTAGAGTTTGAAGATATATTATTTGTACTTATATCCAGGTTTTGGTAGATAATTGCTTAAGATGGATAAAGCATGGGTTCGTTTACCAAGGTTTTTTTTTTTCTTATTAACAATATTGGTTAAAGTTAGTTAAGTTAATTAAACTTGCTTAACTTAGTTTACTTATTATTTGTAGAGCTTCAGAGGATTATAGGAAAGGGGCATATACTTTTATCAACATGGCTCGTGCAAATTGTAGAAACCTTGAGATTATAGTATGTCCTTGCTTACGTTGTAAAAATGTACAACGTCATCATCACGAGGTAGTGTATGAACATTTAGTTATCAATGGAATAGATCCTACTTATACTACATGGGTCCTTCATGGAGAGAGTTCCACTACCTCAAACCAATATCAAAATGTAGAGAACATGGAAACCTTTAGGATGTATAAGGAGCAAATGGGTTTTAGGGATCAAATGGAGTTTGAAGAAGAAAACTTTCCTAGTAATCCCACTGAAACAAACAAAGAGGAAATCATAAACTTTGTTAAAGATGCCGAAACCCCTTTATGGCCTGGATGCATAAATTACTCAAAAATGTCAGCTATTGTTGCATTATTCAAGCTTAAAGTCACACATGGTATTTCTGATACTTGTTTTGATGAGTTGCTTCAACTTATCCATGATATGTTACCACCTGAAAACAAACTTCCAGATTCACTTTATTTAACTAAGAAGGTACTTAAGTCATTTGATCTTGGTTATGATAAAATACATGCATGTATAAATGATTGTTGCCTATTTAGAAAAGAGTTAGAACGAGCACATAATTGTCCCAAATGTGGTGCTTCCCGTTGGAAAGTTGCTGAACGAAGTAAGAAGATCAAAGAAGGAAACCCTGCAAAAGTCTTGCGTTATTTTCCAATAATACCAAGACTTAGAAGGATGTTTAGTGTACCTGCAATTGTAGAACAACTTAGATGGCACCAAAATCATAAAAGCCAAGATGGTAAAATGAGACATCCAGTTGATTCAGTGGCATGGGATATTATTGATAAGAAATGGCCATCATTTTCAACGGATCCTCGAAACATTAGATTTGGTCTTGCTACCGATGGTTTTAATCCTTTTCAAGATCTCAGTACAAGTTATAGTTGTTGGCCTGTAATTATGGTTATCTACAATCTACCCCCATGGTTATGCATGACTAAAGAAAGTTTAATGTTATCTCTACTGATCCCAGGCCCAAAGCAACCAGGTAATGACATAGATATCTATTTGGCACCATTGGTGGAAGATTTAAAAGAGTTGTGGATAAATGGTGTTGAAATGTATGATGCTTATAGTGACTCTTTATTCACTTTGAAAGCAATTTTGATGTGGACAATTAATGATTTTCCTGCATATGCCAACATGTCTGGATGGTCCACCAAGGGAAAATGTGCTTGTCCAATATGCCAACAAAACACATGTTCAGAAAGGCTACCACATAGTAGGAAATTCTCTTACATGAGTCATAGGCGATTTCTTGCTTCTAATCACCCATATCGACATAAAAGAACATGGTTTGATGGGAAAATTGAAGAACGTGGAAGACCTAAGATATTTACTAGTGAAGAAATTTATAAAGAAGTTGAGAACCTTGTGGATAATTGGGGCAAAGTTGGGACAAAAAGGAAGAGAGACTTAACTTCTTCTCAATTATGGAAGAAGAAATCAATCTTATTCCAACTGCCTTATTGGAAGGTCTATTTCTTTCTTTCTTAGATAACTATTTTATTATAATGCCTTAAAGATATAATATTTTCCTAATTCAATAACTTATCATTGCAGGATTTGATTATGCGTCATAACTTGGATGTGATGCATATTGAGAAGAACATATGTGATAGCATAGTTGGTACTCTTTTGAATATAAAAGGCAAATCCAAAGATGGATTAAATTCACGCTTAGATTTGGAAACAATGTCTATTAGAAATGAATTGCACCCGCAAAGTAGGGGTAATACCTTCTACTTACCAGCTGCTTCACATACTCTCTCAAAGGAAGAAAAGCAAATTTTTTGCAAAAGACTTGCTAGTTTGACATTACCGGATGACTATGGTTCGAATATTGCCAATTGTGTCAAATTGGAGGAAAGTAAGATAATTGGTCTTAAGTCTCATGACTGTCACATGCTAATGCAACAAATTCTACCGGTAGCCTTGAGAGGACTTTTACCTAAAGGTCCACGAAATGCAATTTTTCGTTTGTGTTCATTCTTTAATGAATTATGCAACAAGATGTTAGATAGAAATAGATTAGAAGAATTGGAGGAAAATGTGGTGGAGACATTATGTATGTTGGAGAGATTCTTTCCACCTTCATTCTTTGATATTATGATTCATTTAACAGTTCATCTAGGACGTGAAGCTCGTTTATGTGGTCCTGTACAATATCGTTGTATGTACCCAATTGAGAGGTATTTATCTACTCTATATTTTTATTAGTCATTCATGCCTTCAAATAAATATCAATTAACTTTGTTCAATTATATTAGGTACATGAAAGTATTAAAGGGATATGTTAGAAATCGTTCTCGAGCAGAAGGTTGTATAGCTGAGCGATATGTTGCTGAAGAGTATGTGATATTTTGTGGTAAATATTTTAAAAAGGCCTGTGGAATCGGCACTCGACATAGACGCAATGAAGAGTTTGAAGACAAGTTTTTAGTTGAAGGGCGTCCAGTATCAGATGGAAAAGTTGTACATCTCTCTAAAGAGATGTACGAGATTGCTCATCGTTATGTTTTGTTAAATAGTTCAGAGGTTCAACCTTATACAGATTATGGAGTCTTACTGATGCCTTTACTATAACTATCTAGATTGTATATATATAATTCAATTCCACTTTTCTTGTAGGCAACACTTGGAAGCTCTGAGAAAAGAAGATGTGCAATTTTTAAGAAATGAAACATTATTACAAATTGAACATTTAAAGACTTCTAGTGCATGGTTTGCAAATGAGGTAATAAGCTTCTGATTCGTGCTTTCTGTGTCTAAATCTAATATATTAATATGATTTACTTGGTCGAAATCATTATCTTGAACAGATAAACTTGGACAGGAAGAAATCTGACTTGTCAGATACTTTAGTATGGCTTGCAAAAGGACCAAGAGAGATATCAATGTCATATTCTGGATTTGTTATAAATGGTATTCACTTCTAGACTAAAGATGCAGAAAAGGCTTGACAAAATAGTAGAGTTCTAGTTGAAGCAACAGCTCTTTGTAAAGCTAGTGCATGAGATAATTCTCAAGTGATCGGGAAAGTTTCTTACGATGGGGTTTTGAGAAATATCATAGTACTTGATTATAATAAATTTCACATCCCTCTTTTTAAGTGTGATTGGGTGAATATTACAAATGGTGTCAAAGTTGATGATGGTTTCACTTTGGTTAAGCTACATGAAGGACAAAACCAATATGAAAGAGATCCCTTCATTTTGGCCTCACAAGCTAAACAAGTATTCTATTCTCAAGAAAATAAAGCATCACAATGGCATGTTGTTTTGAGAGCACCACAAAGAGGTTTCTATGACCTTCAACTGAATGAAGAAAGTGATTGTACACCATCCACACCAATTAACACAAGTAAGCTGAAAACCCAAAATACTAGTGAGGATGAACCTTACATAAGAAGGGATGTTGATGGCATATTTTGTGATAGGTAGATTTCCCATATTTCTAGTAATAAGTGTATGCTTGTATTTTAATGATGGCATATTATGTGATAGGTAGAATTCCTATAAATCTGTATTTTTATGCCTTTTTTTATTTCTTATAATGGTTATTGCAAAATTATTTCAATCGTTTATGTGACTTAAAAGTGTTGTGATGTTGTGTTGTGTAGAGGTTGAGCACTATCTATAAATTGAGTGCATACTAGTGGAAGAAGATGAGTGGTGCAGAGGTAAGCTTTTATTTTGAATTTCACCTATAGAATTATTGTATGAAAATGAAAAAATGTGAAATTATTCTTGATTTACAACTATATGTTTTTATAGTCTTCAAGGAAAGCGAAAAAAAGGTTGCAAAAACAACGTGGAGCACTAATAGCTGATGCTATACGGGATCACAATAAAGGCATCAGAATTGAGAGAGATGATGATGAACAAATGACTGAATCAAATAATAAAGAATTGAAAAGGAAGAGAGGACCAACTACTTTAGACATGTTAAAAAGTCATGTAACATGTTTAAATGTTGAGTTCAGTGATGTGGGTGTACCAATGGGACCAAATTCTGATAAGTATACATCTTATCTTGGAGTTTTGGCACGAACGCATGTGCCAGTTAACATCAAAGATTGGACTCTAGTTGAATCAAAAGATAAAGATGACCTTTGGACATTGGTCAAGGTATGTATAGATTTAATTTATATTGGTTATTTATATGTAAGTTTCTAATGTTCTTTTTGTATAGCAACGATTTGTTGTAGATGAATCCCATAAACATTGGACACTTCGAAAAATTGGTGATCGTTGGAGACAGTTCAAATCAGAAATAACTTCAAAGATAAGAAAGGTCGACCAACAACAAAATAGATACGGGCTTTGTCCCTGTTAAGGCCTGGCAACATAGAATCTGATAAGGACTGGGAAACATTTGTCAAAGAGAGATTGTCTCCAGAATTTCAAGTAATTAGACATATCTAGTCACACACAAACACACACGTATATATATAATAATGTAGAATTTATTCATTTGTTTTATTGTTGATTAATAGGTAATCAGCGAGAGGATGAAAATTTTACGAAAAAACCAAGAGGATGTACACACAATGGGTCGACTGGGTTATGCTCGCAAGGAATATGAGATGGTAAAAATTCAATATCCTTGCATTTTGATTATATTCACATGATTTTTCAATTTATGTCTTAGCTTATTTTTATCATTATGTTTCTTCATTTGAAGAAAAAACAAAGCTCAGGTGAAACGTCAATTACTAGGGTTGATGTTTGGATTCAAGCGCATCTGAATAAGCAAGGGCAGCCTGCAAATGAATCAATTGGACAAAAAATGGTAGGAATTTCTATAATAAAAAAAAAATTACCTTATAAACACATGGCTTATATGAGAGTTATTATTGACATTATCTATTTTTTCACATATTACTTGGTTGTTCATAGAAACAAATTGAAAAAATTCAAAAGTCAAGTGAGGATGTGGACATGTCTAATATACGAAATGACCCTCTTGTTATTGTATATGGAGGTGAACAATGGGGTAGAGTGCGTGGAAAAGGATTTGGTGTCAATCCTTCTAAAGTAGATGCACAGTTGCAATCTAGTGGAAAAGTTAAAGTACTTGAAAATGAACTGCAGCTTAATAAGCAAAGACTTTTATTATTAGAAGACCAGATGGATAAAGTGAATGCATTGTTAATGAAAATGACCCAGGTGAGTAGATTTTTTATTACTTAAAAATGATCTATAACATATGCTATTAGATATAATGGATTTCATACCTTGAAATTGTACAGAATCAGAATGTTGACGAAATGATGAGCTCTTATGCATGTACCCCTTGAGTAAGAAACTAACACATTTTGTTGTATTTATAATACTAAATGAGTTAAAGTATACGATTATTTAAAGTAATAATTAAACTAATGCTATTAATCGTAGTCTCAACAAGGAAGTGTTCCAATTCATCAAATTATACCAAGTGAAAATGCAAGATGCCTATTACTGCATTGGTACTCAGATGACCCAGATGAAATTGTGGCTGAAGGAAAGATTGCAAGTGTAGATCCTAAAGTTCTAGTACATCACAAGCCTTTAGGAAGGGACTGTTGGAAAGTTTGGGTTACTATGCTATTAGGAATGATGTTGAACTGTATAGATCAACTGACGAAGCTCAAAACATTGATCAGGCTGTAGGAAGTGCTATTGCTTGGCCAAAAAGTTGCATCAAGTTGATATCATAAAGGTAATACTTTTTCATTGACTAAATTTCTATAAGTTTGTATTTGGAAGCTTATATCATTTAATTTATACAATATGTTCTAAGGATGTTAATTGCATTTTTATTTTTTTTATTTTTAGGTGGAGGTTGCCTTTTATGTTGTCACTTTTAAGGAAAGTTCATCAATCAAGATGCTAAAAGAAGATGATGATTTTGCTGCTTATGTACGAATTTGTGCTTAAGTATGTTTTACTTGATTTCATTTTCCTTAAGTCATTTAGGATTGTATTACATATTAATTACAAGTACTTGTATTTTTCATAATATTTGTGATAATATTAACATAATACAAATTTCTACATTTATTATATATTATGTATTCTGCGATTATTTATATACAATTGGTATAATTAAAAATGAGCAGGTCTTACATATTAATAAAAATGGTATTTAATTATAAATACAATATATTTCTATATCAAATAAATGGCAACATGCGCGTGTTGCCAAAACTCACATGCTTAAATCTATAGCAACACGCATTGCATGTTGCTGAAACTATGTTATTTTAGATCTTTTTGCAACGCGCAATATGCGTTGCCATTGAGGTCTATAGCAACACGCATTGCACGTTGCCATCGAGGTCTACGGCAACACGCATTGCACGTTGCCATAGACATCTACGGCAACACGCATTGCGCGTTGCCATAGACATCTACGACAACCAGCATTGCGCGTTGCCATCGATGTCTACGGCAACACGCATTGCACGTTGCTAAAACTCTATTACTCTTTGTCTTTCAACAACGTGCATTGCACGTTGCAATTGATATCCACAACAACACACATTATGTGTTGCTAAAAACTCTTTTAGTCTGTCTTTTAGCAACATGCAATGCGCGTTGCCAAAAGATTTTCCGCAACACGCAAAATCACTTTTCGCAACAAGCATGCGCGTGTTGCTGAAAGTGAAAGACTTTTCGCAGCAGCAAGAACAGCAACATGCGTCTGCGCGTTGTGAAAACCTTTTAGCAACACGAAATGTGCATTGCCATAGCCCATTTTTCTTGTAGTGAT
>SNVD02006600.1:0-25080 GCA_013180625.2 Boswellia sacra | reverse complement strand
GAGAGAACCCATAAGTTCTTCTAATGGTAGTTTGGTGAGGTCTTTTGCTTCTTGAATTGCCGTCACCTTTGGCTCCCAAGATTTTGGTAGACACCTAAGAATCTTTCTCACTATTTCAACATTAAAATAAGATTTACCAAGAGATTTCAAACTATTAATAATATCCGTAAATCTAGTAAACATTTCAGAAATTGATTCATCTGATTTCATCTTAAAAAGCTCATAACTATGAACTAGCATACTAATTTTGGATTCTTTAACTTGACTAGTTCCTTCATGAGTTCCTTCAAGTGTGTGCCATATTTCTTGTGCCGTAGAACAAGTAGATATTCTATTAAACTCATTTCTATCTAGAGCACAATATAACACATTCATAGCTTTAGCATTCAAACTCAATTTCCTTTTATCATCTTCACTAAACTCTTTAGGTTCTTTAAGCATGCATTCCCCATTTTCAATTTTGGTAGGAACAAAAGGTCCTTCCAAAACAATAGACCACAAATCATAATCAAAAGATTTCAAGAAAATACTCATTCTAGCTTTCCAATAAGACTAACCACTTCCATTAAAAAATAGAGGTCTAGAGATAGAAAGTCCCTCAACATATGAAGTTTAACTAAAATTTGCCATAGCTGAAAAATCGATTAAGATTTAAAAATTGAGCAACCTTGCTCTCATACCACTTGTTGACCCAGGTATGGCAACCCAGGAGGGGGGGTGAATTGGGTTTTTATTTATAAAAATTGATTTAGAAAACTTTTCTTGAAAGATCAAAATTATTTAACTCTTTCTTTGAGAATAAAGGTGAAGAAGATGAAAATAGAATGCAATCAATAGAATAGCAATAAAGAACAATCACAAGTGCAAGTAAATGTAAAGAGCATAGGGATATAGAGAGTGCAAACTCAATTTACGTGGTTCGGCAAACCTTGCCTACGTCCACGGGCTCCTAGCTCCACGAGCTAAGCTTTCCACTAAGCTGTAGAAATCTTTACAACTTGCTTGATGAGCAACCTCACCAAGACTTTTTCTTCCAACTCTTGATAACACCACACCAAGAGTTCTTCTTGATGAACAACCTCACCAAGGCAATTTCCTTCAACTCTTGAGAACACCACACCAAGAGCTCTTCTTGATGAACAATCTCACCAAGGCAACTTTCTTCAACTCTTGATAACACCACACCAAGAGTTCTTCTTGATGAACAACCTCACCAAGGAAAGAATTCTCTCAAGGATAACTTTTATCCTTTACAAGAATATCTCACTCTCACCACAATACAAGAACAAAGATATTTTTTACAACAAAACTATAACTCTCTTCAAAGAGTAGATAAAGAATATAAAAGCTCTCTAGACTTGATATTTCTCTTGTTTTTTGCTTGATAGATGCTTCTCTTACTCTTCAAGAATGCATGGGAGAAGGGCTCCTTTTATAGGCAAATGAGATGAACTTAATCAAGTGAAGACACCAACTCCAAATTTTCTGCCCACCATAAAAATCATAATCTTGTCTGCCATTTTTGTCAATGTTCCATCTGAAATTTTAAAATATGAAACATATAAAAGATCTACAAAATTGAATAAGCTTTCCAACGCATCAAGAAGTAAGTCATTTGGATATCTGTAGCTCAAGATATAGCCAAAACACCATTCAGTGCTCATGTGACTTGATTTTTCTTCCTTGTATTAGTCCACCGACTTGCATGTGTATTATGTCAGCCTTCCATTTAAAATTTGAATTTATTCAAAGAATATGAAATCTGCTTAATTGAATCATCTTTCCAATGCCACAAGAATCAATTCATTTGGAAATCTCTAACTGAAGATATGGACAAAACATCATTCAGTGCTCAAATGAGTTGATTTTTCTTCTCTGTATCAGTCCACCGAATTGCATGTCAATTATGTCAGCCTTCCACTTGAAATTTGAATTTATCCGAAACATATGAAATGTGATTAATTAAGTCCTCTTTCCAATTCGATAAGAATCATGTCATTTTGATTTTTCTAGCTCAACATATGTCCAAAAAAGTATTCGATGCTCATGTCAGCTGCTTCCATTTGTCTTTCAATTTGCATGATCATTTGGACAACCTTACACTTGAAATTTGAATTTCTTTAAAACATATGAAATATTATAAATTGAGTAAGCTTCCAAAGGATCAGGAATCACGTCATTTGGACGTCTATAGAGATATATATGACCAATTGATTGAACATTGCCCATGTGTCATATTTCTTGAGTCAAACTTTGTTCTTAAACTTTGGTGCCTTTAACATGTAGTCTTCTCCTTAGCTTCAACATTTTATTTTAATAAGCTTTTTCTTGATTTTACAATTATTTCAATGATATTACTCTTGCACATAAATAAACATGTTATTAAATCATAATGAATCAATGTGTATTGTTATCATCAAAATTATCATGTAGCCTTAGGGTTAACAGAAGACTGCCACTGAACCTTTGACTCAAATAGATCTTGATGCGATGTAGTTCGATCAATGTCTTAGCAAGAATCAAAGGAATTGTAGCGAAACTTAGTCCCATGTTAGGAATGTTAGCCCTAAGGCTACATGATAATTTTGATGATAACAATACACATTGATTAATTGTGATTTACTAACATATTTATTTATGTGCAAGAGTAATATCATTGAATTAATTATAAATCAAGAAGAGGCTTATTAAAATGAAGTGTTGAAGCTAAAGAGAAGACTACATGTTAAAGGCACCAAAGTTTAAGAACAAGGTTTGATTCAAGAAATGTGACACATGAGCAATGTTCAATCAATTGGTCATATATTTCACTACAAATGTCCAAATAATGTGATTCTTAAGCCTTTGGAAAGCTTACTCAATTTATAACATTTCATATGTTTTAAAGAAATTCAAATTTCAAGTGCAAGGTTGTCCAAATCATCATGTAAGTTGAAAGACAAATGGAAGCAGCTGACATGAGCACCGAATACTCTTTTGGACATATCTTGAGCTAGAAAAATCAAAATGACTTGATTCTTATGGCATTAGAAAGATAACTTAATGTAGCACATTTCATACTTTTTGAAGAAATTCAAATTTCAAATGGAAGGCCGACATAATTGATATGCAATTCGGTGGACTGACACAGAAAAGAAAAATCAACTCACATGAGCACCGATTGGTGTTTTGGCCATATCTTAAGATAGAGATATCCAAATTCTTTGAATCTTAATGTTTTGGAAAGCTTATTCAAATATAAATATCTTTTATGTTTTGAAGAAATTCAAATTTCAAACGGAAGACTGACAGAATTATCATTCAATTCGGTGGACTGACACATGGAGGAAAAATCAAGTCACATGAGCACCGAATGGTGTTTTGGCCATATCTTGAGCTACAGATATCCAAATGACTTGATTCTTGATGCGTTGGAAAGCTCATTCAATTGTGCAGATCGTTTATGTTTTACAGATTTTAAAATTTCAAACGGAACATTGACAAATATGGCAGACAAAATTACGGTTTTTATGGTGGGCAGAAAATTTGGAGATGGTGTCTTCACTTGATTAAGTTCATCTCATTTTGCCTATAAAAGGAAGCCATTCTCCCATGCATTCAACACGAGCAAGATAAGTATTTTATCAAGCAAAAAAGCAGAGAACTATCAAGTCTGAAGAGCTTTTATTATATTCTTTATCTACTCTTTGAAGAGAGTTATACTTTTGTTGTAAAACTTTTCTTTATTCTTGTAATGGGTGAGAGTGAGATCATCTTGTAAAGGATAAAAGTTATCCTTGAGAGAACTCTTTCCTTGGTGAGGTTGTTCATCAAGAAGAACTTTTGGTGTGGTGTTATCAAGGGTTGAAGGAAGTTGCCTTGGTGAGGTTGTTCATCAAGAAGAACTATTGGTGTGATGTTATCAAGGATTGAAGGAAGTTGCCTTGGTGAGGTTGTTCATGCAGAAGAACTCTTTGGTGTGGTGTTATCAAGGGTTGAAGGGCAGTTTGCCTTGTGTGAGTTTTGTTCATTCAAGAAATGAACTCTTGGTGTGGTGTTATCAAGAGATTTGGAAAGAAAAGTCTTGGGTTGAGATTGTTTCTCAAGCCAGTTTGTAAAGATTCTACAAAATTAGTGGATAAAGCTTAGGCTCCGTGAACTAGTGAAAAGGCCGTGGACGTAGGCAAGGTTTGCCGAACCACGTAAATTGAGTTTGCACTCTCTCTATCCCTTTCCTCTTTACATTTGCTTGCACTTGTGATTGTTCATCATTATTATTCTTTTGATTGCATCTTTGATAAATTCTAATTTCATCTTCTTCACCTTCATTCTCAAAGAAAGAGTTATATAATTTTGATCTTTCAAGAAAAGTTTTCTAAATCCGTTTTGATAAATAAAAACCTAATTCACCCCCCCTCTTGGGTTGCCATACCTGGGTCAACAAGTGGTATCAGAGCAAGGTTGCTCATTTTTTTTAAATCTTAACCGATTTTGAGCTATGGCAACTTTTAATTCAACTTCATATGTTGAGGGACTTTCTATCTCTAGACCTCCATTTTTTAATGGAAGTGATTACTCTTATTGGAAAACTAGAATGAGTATTTTCTTGAAATCTTTTGATTATGATTTGTGGTCTATTGTTTTGGAAGGACCTTTTGTTCCTACCAAAATTGAAAATGGGAAATGCATGCTTAAAGAACCTAAAGAGTTTAGTGAAGATGATAAAAAGAAATTGAGTTTGAATGCTAAAGCTATGAATGTGTTATATTGTGCTCTAGATAGAAATGAGTTTAATAGAATATCTACTTGTTCTACGGCACAAGAAATATGGCACACACTTGAAGTAACTCATGAAGGAACTAGTCAAGTTAAAGAATCCAAAATTAGTATGCTAGTTCATAGTTATGAGCTTTTTAAGATGAAATCGGATGAATCAATTTCTGAAATGTTTACTAGATTTACGGATATTATTATAGTTTGAAATCTCTTGGTAAATCTTATTCTAATGTTGAAATGGTGAGAAAGATTCTTAGGTGTCTACCAAAATCTTGGGAGCCAAAGGTGACGGCAATTCAAGAAGCAAAGGACCTCACCAAACTACCATTAGAAGAACTTATGGGTTCTCTCATAACTCATGAAATCACCTTGAAGGAGAATGAAGAAGAAGATTGCGAAGTGGCAAACATGTGCTTCATGGCTTTAAGAGAAAATGAGATAAGTATTCTAAACCATGATCCTAAGCTTTCATATGATGAATTACTTGAAGCATTCCAAAATTTACATGTGCAAGTTGATAAACAAAATTCAAAAATCAATGCTTTCAAAAAGAAGTCAAAAATCATGTTATCTCAATTAGAAGAGTTGGTGGAAATAAATGAAGCTTTAGAAAATGAAAATGAAATTTTAAAGCAAAAAGATTTTGAAAGTTTGGAAAATCAAATACATTTATTAAAAACTGAAAATGAGATTTTAAAACAAAAGGATTTTGATAAATTAGAGAAAGAAAATGTTATTTTGAAAAAGGAAAATAATGACTTAAGAAATATTGTTGATAGTTTTACAAAAAGCACAAAAAATTTGAATTCTATGTTACAAAACCAAAGGTGTGTTTTTGATAAAAGAGGGTTAGGATATAAAAGTCATAAAAATCAAAAGTATTTTAAAAACTATTTTGTTCATGCATCTTCTAGGAATAATCCTAATCATTCATGTAATTATTGTGGAAGAAAAGGACACAAAATGCATTCTTGTTACATTAAGAGAAATCCTAATTTAAAACAAATATGGATTCCAAAAAGTACCAAAACTAACCCCCAAGGACCCAAGAACTTTTGGGTACCAAAAAGTTACTCCTTGAATGTTGATTGTAGAGACAAAGGAGTGGCAAACACAAGTGGTACTTAGATAGTGGATGCTCAAGGCATATGACCGGAGATGCCTCCAAGTTCTCAAGATTAATCATGAAGAAAGGAGGATATGTGACCTTCAGTGATAATGCCAAAGGAAGGGTAATCGGACATGGTGATATTGGTAACCCTTCTTCACCTATTATTAAAGATGTTTTGCTTGTTCATGGTTTAAAACATGATTTGATTAGCATTAGTCAATTGTGTGATAAGGGATATTTTGTTACTTTTGAGCCTAATAGATGTGTGATTAAGGATGTTAGTAACAATAAGACATTATTTGTTGGTAATAGATGTGGTAATATTTATACAATTGATATTGATGTTAATGATCATGTAGAAAATTGTTTCATTGTTAATCATGATGCTTGGTTATGGCATAGAAGGTTAGGTCATGCTAGCATGGACATAATTTCAAAAATTTCTAAAAATGATTTAGTTGATGGTCTTCCAAAAAAAAAATTTGAAAAGGATAAGATTTGTGATGCTTGTCAATTTGGAAAACAAGTGAGAACTTCTTTTAAACAAAAGAAATTTATTTCAACAAATAAACCTCTACATTACTTCATTTGGATTTATTTGGACCATCAAGAACTCAAAGCCTTGGTGGAAAGTATTATGTTTTGTTATTGTGGATGATTATTCAAGATTCACTTGGGTATTATTCTTGAAAACTAAAAATGAGGCCATACAAGCTTTTTCAAAATTTACAAAAAGAGTCCAAAATCAAAAAGGGCATTCTATTGTATCCATTAGAAGTGATCATGGTGGTGAAGTAGACAATGTCGCGTTTGAAAATCTTTGTGGTGAAAATGGTTTTGAACATAATTTTTCCGCACCTAGAACTCCACAACAAAATGGTGTTGTTGAGAGGAAAAATAGGACTATCCAAGAAATGGCTAGGACCATGTTGCTTGAAAATAATTTGCCAAAATATTTTTGGGCCGAAGCCGTTAATACCGCATGCTTTATAATCAATAGAGTCCATATTAGAGCTTTAATAAAGAAAACTCCTTATGAACTTTGGAAAGGAAGAAAACCCAACATTGGATTTTTTAAAGTTTTTGGATGTAAATGTTTTATTTTAAACACCAAGGATAACCTTGGAAAATTTGATGCAAAAGCCGATGTTGGAATTTTTGTTGGCTACTCCAACCATAGTAAAGCATATAGAGTTTTTAACAAAAAGACTCTTACTATTGAAGAATCTATGCATGTTGAATTTGATGAAACTAATGTTATTTCTTCAAAGAATTTAGATGATGATATTGTTGAGGTAGAAAGGCAAATCAAGGAATCAAGGCTTGATGAAAAGAGCCAAGATGATTACAACTTCAGCAAGAAAAGCTTGAGGAAGTAAATGATTCTTCCCAAGAATTACCAAAGGAATGGAGGTATGCAAAAGCTCACCCTAAAGATCTCATTATTGGTGAACCATCACAAGGTATAAAAACTAGATCTTCTTTTAAGAACTTTTGTAATCATTTTGCTTTTGTCTCTCAATTTGAACCAAAATCTTTTAAAGAAGCCAAAAATGACGAAAGTTGGATTTTGGCTATGCAAGAAGAATTGAATCAATTTGAGAGAAATCAAGTTTGGGAATTAGTCCCTAGACCCAAAAATCATTCTATTATAGGCACTAAATGGATTTTTAGAAATAAAGATGAAAATGGCACCATTATTAGAAACAAAGCTAGACTTGTTGCTCAAGGATACAATCAAGAAGAAGGTATTGATTATGAGGAAACTTTTGCACCAGTTGCTAGATTAGAATCCATTAGAATGTTGTGTGCATTTGCATGTTATAAAAATTTTACATTATACCAAATGGATGTCAAAAGTGCATTTTTAAATGGTTACATTATGGAGGAAGTATATGTAGAGCAACCTCTTGGTTTTCAAAATCATGATTTTCAAAACCATGTTTTCAAACTCAAAAAGGCACTTTATGGCTTGAAACAAGCACCAAGAGCATGGTATGATAGATTGAGCAAATTTCTCATTGATAATGGTTTCGAAATGAAAAAAATTGATACTACTCTTTTTGTTAAACCAAAAAATGATGATTTATTAATTGTTCAAATCTATGTTGATGATATTATATTTGGTGCTACTAATATTTCTATGTGTGAAGAATTTTCCAAGTGCATGCAACAAGAATTTGAAATGAGCTTAATGGGAGAATTAAATTTCTTCCTTGGACTTCAAATCAAGCAATCAATAGATGGGATCTTCATTAATCAAGCTAAATACACAAGAGATCTTCTCAAGAAGTTTGGCATGGATAATTCAAGGACATATAACACACCTATGGGTACATTAACCAAGCTTGACAAAGATGAGAAAGGAAAAGATGTTGAGGTAACAAAATATCGAGGTATGATTGGCTCTCTTTTGTATTTAACTGCTAGTAGACCTGATATTATGTTTAGTGTGTGTATGTGTGCTAGATTTCAATCTTGTCCAAAGGAATCTCACCTTAAGGCTGTAAAGAGGATATTTAGATATCTTCTTGGTACCATAAATCTAGGTCTTTGGTATCCTAAGTGTGATAATTTTGATCTAATTAGTTATTCCGATGCGGACTTTGCTGAAGTCTTCTTGATAGAAAGAGCACTAGTGGCTCTTGCCATTTTCTAGGACATGCATTAGTCTCATGGTTTAGTAGAAAACAAAATTCTGTTGCCTTATCAACCGCGGAAGCCGAGTATATTGCAGTAGGAAGTTGTTGTGCACAATCTCTTTGGATGAAACAAATTTTAAAAGATTATGGTGTGGTATTTGATCACATTCCCATCAAATGTGATAATACAAGTGCCATTAACATTTCAAAAAATCCCATACAACACTCTAGGACTAAGCATATAGAGATTAGACATCATTTTATTAGAGATCATGTGCAAAAAGGTAATATTTCTTTAGAATTTGTTCCCACCGAAAAACAATTAGCTGATATATTTACTAAACCCCTTAGTCAAGATAGATTTTGCATAATTAGAAGAGAATTAGGCATGTTGGATATATCTTAATTTTTCTTTGATAATTTTTGAATGGTAGCATATGTTAAGGGGGAGAATATATTTAGGGGGAGTAATTAATTTGATTACATCTTTTTGATGATAACAAAAGGGGGAGAAATGGTTGGATTGCTTGTATTTATAACAATTGTTGCTCTCTTTTTGTTTATTCTTGATTTCATTTTCATTCTTTATTTTAGATATTATTTGAAAGCAATCAATGGTTTGTCATCATCAAAAAGGGGGAGATTGTTAGCCCTAAGGCTACATGATAATTTTGATGATAACAATACACATTGATTAATTGTGATTTACTAACATGTTTATTTATGTGCAAGAGTAATATCATTGAAATAATTGTCAAATCAAGAAAAGGCTTATTAAAATGAAGTGTTGAAGCTAAGGAGAAGACTACATGTTAAAGGCACCAAAGTTTAAGTACAAGGTTTGATTCAAGGAATGTGACACATGAGCAATGTTTAATCAATTGGTCATATATTTCCCTACAAATGCCCAAATTACATGATTCTTGAGCCTTTGGAAAGCTTACTCAATTTATAACATTTCATATGTTTTAAAGAAATTCAAATTTTAAGTGTAAGATCATCCAAATCATCATGCAAGTTGAAAGACAAATGGAAGCAGCTGACATGAGCACCGAATACTCTTTTGGACATATCTTGAGCTAGAAAAATCAAAATGACTTGATTCTTGTGGCATTAGAAAGATGAATTAATGGGGCACATTTCATATTTTTTGAAGAAATTCAAATTTCAAATGGAAGGCCGACATAATTGACATGCAATTCGGTGGACTGACACAGAGAAGAAAAATCAACTCACATGAGCACCGAATGGTGTTTTGGCCATATCTTAAGATAGAGATATCCAAATTCTTTGAATCTTAATGTTTTGGAAAGCTTATTCAAATATGAATATCTTTTATGTTTTGAAGAAATTCAAATTTCAAACGGAAGCTGACAGAATTATCATTCAATTCGGTGGACTGACACATGGAAGAAAAATCAAGTCACATGAGCACCGAATGGTGTTTTGGCCATATCATGAGCTACAGATATCCAAATGACTTGATTCTTGATGCGTTGGAAAGCTTATTCAAATGTTCAGATCTTTTATGTTTTGCATATTTTCAAATTTCAAACGGAACATTGACAAAAATGGCAGACAAGATTACGGTTTTTTATGGTGGGCAGAAAATTTGGAGATGGTGTCTTCACTTGATTAAGTTCATCTCATTTGCCTATAAAAGGAGCCATTCTCCCATGCATTCAACAAGAGCAAGAGAAGCATCTATCAAGCAAAAAAAACAAGAGAAATATCAAGTCTAGAGAGCTTTTATATTCTTTATCTACTCTTTGAAGAGAGTTATACTTTTTGTTGTAAAAATTATCTTTGTTCTTGTATTGTGGTGAGAGTGAGATATTCTTGTAAAGGATAATAGTTATCCTTGAGAGAACTCTTGTTGTGTGTTATCAAGAGTTGAAGGAAGTTGCCTTGGTGAGGTTGTTCATCAAGAAGAACTCTTGGTGTGGTGTTATCAAGGGTTGAAGGAAGTTGCCTTGGTGAGGTTGTTCATCAAGAAGAACTCTTGGTGTGGTGTTATCAAGGGTTGGAAGAAAAAGTCTTGGTGAGGTTGTTCATCAAGCAAGTTGTAAAGATTTCTACAACTTAGTGGAAAGCTTAGCTCGTGGAGCTAGGAGCCCGTGGACGTAGGCAAGGTTTGCCGAACCACGTAAATTGAGTTTGCACTCTCTCTATCCCTTTCCTCTTTACATTTACTTGCACTTGTGATTGTTCATCATTATTATTCTTTTGATTGCATCTTTGATAAATTCTAATTTCATCTTCTTCACCTTCATTCTCAAAGAAAGAGTTATATAATTTTGATCTTTCAAGAAAAGTTTTCTAAATCCGTTTTGATAAACAAAAACCTAATTCACCCCCCCTCTTGGGTTGCCATACCTGGGTCAACAAGGAATGATGGTCACAAGATATGGGTCTCCAAAACCATCTGGTGAAACCAATAGAAATTGTGAGAGCAAGCGAAACTAAAGTAAGTGTAGCCAACAAGATGAGGTTCTATTGATCACCTCAAGCAGAGGCATGATAGAAGATAATGTCACTCTACCACCTCTGGTATGAATACCCATGGTAGAATTTGGAAAACCAAGGAAATCGACAAGGTCAGGCATCAACGGTTTCTAATAGTGGCAAGATGATGCTCTCAAGACTTCACAAATGAAAACCATGTATGGCAGAGAATTCACTGCCTATTGGAGCAGAAGACGTGATCGTGAGAATCCCAAGAGTTATGAAGTCCTTGAGAAAAGGGGTTTTGAGCTTCACATGTTGAAAAAACTTCAAATTGTAGAGACCACTGGACTCGAGTCATTTCCAATCGTCATCCCTAAAAAATTGCCAAAGAGGCTAAAGAACTTTGAGAGTAGCCCCGAACATGTTGAAAAGTGGAAAAAGATGTTGAGAAGCGTAACAGAAAACTCAAAAATGTGAAAAGAAGCATTGGAAGGTGCAAAGAGAAGTGGAAGAGGAGAGGCTCTTAAATAGTGTAAAAAGAAGCACAAAAAGGTACAGGAGAAGACCACTGATGGGTAGTGGAAGGACTGCTAGCCAGAAGTCCCACCACTGATCGGTGGTAGTAGGACAATCGGCCAGTGGTCCAACCATCGATCGATCGTAGCTAGGGCATAAGGCCCTCCGGTGCTTTCCTTCATGTAGTTTTGACTTTTGATTCACGTATCAATGAGCATTTTGACCGTGTGACTTCCAAATTTTGTAATTTTGCTCAAAATTGAAAAAAATTATGATGTAGAAATAAATTTAAACAAATTTGGATGTAAATTGCTCAAAATATGCATTGTTTAAGAAGCAGTGTACAAACTAAAGATTGAAAAAATTTCACTATCTCTATGAAGCTTAGTCATACAACTGATTGCTTTGATGAAAATTCAAGCATAGAAGTTCATACATGGAAGCTAAAAGAACAACAAAAGGAAATCAACATGAATGAGAAAGCTATTGTTGATAGTCCTCACTCGTTACCATCATCATCATCAACAACAGAGAAAGCTACAAGCTAAGTCTGAAGGCACTAAATCTCTCGCTCCAAACGAGCATTCTCCTCACGACTCGTCTAATCCAATCAATAAGCATATAGTTAGAAAAATTATTAAGACAGAAAACATGCATACATGAAGCAATATAATATTGTTTTACTTGATAGTGGTGAGACATCTACAAGATTTATCCATGTGAAACTGCTTGCATGCGAGAACACCCTCTATGGAAGATCATGGTACCTGCATTGCATTGCATTTTTTATGACTAACAGAAATTTGAAAAGTAGCAGTAGATTTAAAGAAGACATTATTAAAAGACATACCAAAGTGCTATAATGAAGAATGAAAGGAACGAGCATGGTCAGACCCTCAGTGATCATATGACTGCTGATCTATCAGTTACCATCCCACATGTAGACTACATTGTTGGGATAAAACTGAAGCTTATTGATCACATGATCAGTTGGAATGACTGGAGAGATTGGAGGTGGTTGTAGTTGCTCAATAACGATAGGAAAAGAGGCAGATGTGCCCGTACTAGAGGAGGAAACCCTTGATCTCTTTCCGCGATAAGTAGAAGAGCTACCAACACAGCTAGAAAAGCTACAATCATTACTAGTGGAAGGCTAAAGGATCTTATCAATAGTCGAACTTGGCCGAGTGTGTAGCAATGTGACTCGAGCCCTGTCAGCATAAGAGATCGTTATCTTAGGAAACTCGATGTCCCTCAAAGGAATCCAGGTAGTATAGTCTATCACCTTTAGCTCGATAGCCAAATAAGTAGAATCAATCATAGAATAGGTGCTAGAGAAGAAATCTAGTTATTGTCTGAGCCCCTATACCAATCCCAAACTCTGCCACCTAGATACCACATCATGTTGTTAATGTATGTAAAAAGGATGCAATAGCTAACATATGGTGCGACAACCCTCATGCCACTTAACTAATCCTCAATGGGCCCTTACTATTCAGAATGAATCTGTAAAAATGGAAATATGGTAAGAATAGAATAAATGAAAATTGACTAAAATGTCTTCACTTGGTCCAGGTCGTCGTGTGAATGTAATCATATAAGAAATCCAACTCATGAGATGTCTCAAACTCCTCACGAGGCGTAGCCCACCTCTTCTTATCTATGGAAAAGAGAAGTCTTGAGAAGTAAAAAGCAGAGATGGAAACATGAAGAAAACAAAATAAAAAAATAAAACTCATACAGAAGAAACATGAAGGTGTAAAAGAACAATTGTTACCTCAATCAAGAGAGCAAAGCTGGTGATCGAAATGATACCTCAACAGGCAAAGTCTAAACCATAGAGCAAATGGCTAAGAGTAGCACGACCTCAATCAAAGTCTCTGACTAGATCAACATCCCCTCACTCAATCAAGATCCTAAAGTGTAGGAAGTAAAGTCAATAAGGTGGTGTTTGATGCGTTGGCAAAGAGCATCGAACCAAGCAAATACACGATGAAGCTATGACACACTAATCCACCTCGACTGGAGTCAAATCTGATCTCCTCTTCCAATACAGCAAAATGAAGCATACCAAATCACTACATTATGCTTAATCTTCACATCAAACCAAGAATTTGATAGACCAAATTCCTCTGATCCCTCGAGTCTACAATATAAGAATCGATGGGTACATCCTTCCTTTTGCACGGAAGACTAGTCAAAGCGGCGATGTCAAATGGCGTGATGGTTATCTCACCAACAAGAAGATGAAAGGTGTGTGTCATGTCCATCGACCTCTCACATAGAGCAGCCAGTGCTCAACAATCAATAGGACAAGAAGCATGTGGAAGTGAAGCGATGAACTTATAGAAATCGGTAACACCAATACAGTTCCTAACAACCTCATTCCCTATCTCTAAGAACCAGCTGTGATTACATGCCTAGAAAATTTATAGAAAATGAAAAGTGAAGAATGAAGAAGAAATCATACCTAGTTGATTATGTGAGAGTCTAAGTCATGAACAATGGGCACCTATAGATCTCTCGGAAGACCTTTCAACGTTGATTTTTAGATCGTATTGGTCTCATTCAAGCCAAGCATTAGGAAGAGAAAGTTAAGACAAGTACGTACGAGAAAATCAAAAGCAAATCGAGCAAAAAATGAAGAAATGGTGCACGAATGAAGTGGTGGAAGGCGAACGGTCAATATGTAGAACCTCCCCCATCGGGCGACTGTCGGCTGATCGTGGGACGATGGTCTTCCCATAGCTGGCTGATAGTCCCTTTAATGAGGGGTAGAAGGTTAAAAGGCCCAGAAGAAAAGAAAAAAAAAAGAAAAGAAAAGAGGGAAAAAAAAGATGAGAGAAAGAAAAGAAGAAGAAATAGAAGAAAGCAAAGCAAGAAAACCGCACCAATACGAAGTTTGAAGAATTTTCAAACATAACTAGTTATAAGCATTCAGACATGGCAATGGTTTAGCAACTCATAAAGAAAGTTGAGTAACATCAACCGATGGAATGTTTGACTAAAATCACATGAAAGAATCCCTCTAAAGACTAGAAAGTAGTTTGTTGAAGAACACATTGAACAAGGTAAATTTTAAATTTCATTCGAAATCATCAAGAGAAGGTTCATATTGTATATGAACTTGCAAGAGCAATCGAAGACCTAATTTTTCATGAAGAATTCCCCAGTGAGTCTAAGAACCAACAACGAGTGGAAGTTTGAAGAAATTAGAGAATGCTCAACCGAAGGCATGAAGAATGAAAAGTCTAAAGACTAAGAAAGCATAATGTATCAAGGACTTTTTGCAGTGGATATGAAGAAATCAACAAGTGAATAAGAGAAGCAAGAACTTAAAAAAAAAGGCATGACACCTAATGAATGAAAATTCTGAAGAAATTGATGAATGGAGAATACTCTACCAAAGGCAAACACCACGAAGCAGTACATGATAGATGTTTTTCCAGTGGCATGCATAAGAAGAGACCCTAAGAAATAGCTGCACTTAAGAGTGTTTTAAGCCCTTAAAATAGGCACAAGTCCTAAGAAGAGGTGTATAAAGAGTTTTTAAGAACTCTAAGAAGTAGGTGGACTTAAGAGGTGTTTTAAGCCCTTTAAATAGGTACAAGCCTTCAAAAGAGGCGTGCTAAAGAGTGTTTAAAAACCCTAAGAAGTAGTTGCACTTAAAAGTATTTGAAGCCCTTGGAATAGGCACACTGAAGACTGCTAAAAAACCCTAAGAAGGAGGTGCACTTAAGAATGTCTCATCTTAGTATCATAAGGATGCACATGTCTACACTAAAGAGTTCTAACAAACCCTGAAAAGTAGTGCACTTAAGAGTGTCTCATATTAGTATCATAAGGACACATCTGTCTGCACTAGGAGAGCGCACATCATGCATCATAAGGATGCATTCCATGCATTAGAAGGATGCACCTCCTCACATTAAAGAGTGCACATCAAGCATCATAAAGATGTATTCCATCCAGTAGAAGGATGCACTTGTTTACACTAGAAGAGTTCACATCATGCATCATAAGGATGCATACCATGCATTAGTATGATGCACTAGTCCACACCAGAAGAGTGCATATCATGCATCATAAGATGCATTCCATTAGAAAGTTGTATTTGTCTGCACTAGAAGAGTACATTTATGCATTGAAAGGATGCTAATTAGCACTTAATTAGGCACACTAGCCTTTAAATGGGTATACCTCTTTTTTTGCATGAATTGAAGAGGAGAACAGATATTGATAAACATGGCAGAAAGCAGATGAGGGCAAAGATATCAAGATGAGAAGGGAGAAGATGAAGTAAGAAGTACTTTGTCAATCTTTGTGCCTCACAAACTTTTTCAAAGTAGGGGGTAAGCTATAGACACTGGATTTTTTAGGCTCAATGATGAAACTAAGATGAATGATGAGCAATGGAAATGACTAAAGTGGCCTTCGAAGCAATGAGAAGTAAGTTGAGGAAAGATTGACCAAAAGCTTTGAAAATCTTTCTATGACTTTGAAAATCATAGAATTTAATTCAAAAGGAATCTAATAATGAATCATATATTATTGTGAGGCTACGAATGTCTAGTTTTCACATAATTTTATAGATTACAAATCAAAGTTGAACTCAAAGAATTATGCATAATCGAACAAACGAAGGTCAGATAAGACTAGATTGCAAGTTGAAGGAACAAGAAGGTTTGGCTGGGAACCACCGGCCAGCTATCCTACCACTAGTCGGCAATCCTTCCATAGTCGGCCAACTATCATACCATCAAACGACCATCCTTCCACAATTGGTCAGCTATCCTCTTTTTAGTTTTGGAGAATTTCAATTAAAACCTTTCTTTTTTTTTTTTTTTTTGCTACCTTTTTCAACTTTCACCTTCGACTATATAAATCCCCCCCCCCCCCCCCCTCTCCTCACTTTCGCTCTCATCCGAAAATCTCTTCTCTCCCTCAATAAGACACACTTAAGAATTCAAGGAGTCTTTTCTAGTTTAAATATTTTTTAGGTGTTCTTATTGCTCTAAACTTGAAAAGGTTACGTCTTAATAGTAGTTTTCTATTATTTCTCCTCTTTTCTTATTTAGTTTTCTTTCTTTACAATAAACATGTCTAGGTTTATTTTTGCATACAATAAGCATGTTTAGGTTTTATTTTGATGCTTAGAAGCATGATTAGGATTATTATGAATTGTTTTAATCCTTCATTTGTTTTACAAGATGAAAAAGTTTGTCAAGGTAAGTCCATTATCCCCCCTTTGTCAGAATCAGGTTTAGGAGTTTATTTTCTTTATGAATGCCTTAGAATCATGCCCAGGAGCACATGATTAGAATCATGATATAAAGACTTATGAATTATTTGAATTATCCTACGAAATAGCATTAGACTAGACTTCTCTTAAATGTTTGAACTAGGCTAAAATTGTCATGATCATAATGAATTAGGCTAAAATAGTCATATTTTATTTTGATTGATTGAATTAGACTATAATATGCCATGATTTGATATGATTGCCACGATTAGGATAGAATAGCCTTGTTCTATCTTGATTGCTTGAATTAGGCTAGAATAGTAATGTTTTGCCATAATTGATATAATTAGGCTAGAAATGCCATGTCTAGGCTAGAATTGTTATATTTAGAATTGCCATGATCAATTGAATTATGCTAGAATTGTTATGCTTAGGTAGAATTACCATAATAAAATTATCAAATCCAGTTAGAATTTTCATGATTTTAGCTGATGGCTTTAATTAGAATTTTTACTGATATATTATGAATGTATAAATGAATATACCATGATTAGAATTTAATGATTGTATGATGCCATGAAGTGGTGGTGGACACACATTAATGGTGGGGACCATCACTTAGAGTTAATATATGAATGTATGAATGAATATGCATGAAGAGGCTTTATAAGCATGGAATAGACTCACATATGGTGGTGAAGAATTCATTATTTTTCGAGCCTTGAATTAAATGTTTATATTGAATGCTTGATATGCATGAATATGCTATGATTTATATGAATGAATGGATGGATATCTTGAAGTATTTAGAAGTAGGATTTACTTTATTTATTAAAGAATAAATTGGTGTAATCCTCCTCCCAATCCCCATGTTGAAAGGAATTGTAACTCTATTCTCCTCATCTGTCACACCCAAAAAACTATTATATATAGAGACTTTAGGTGTGATTAAAAAAATATAAATAGAAAAAGGTGTCCATTTTTTTTTTTCATTGGCTAAGACTGAAATTCATAGACATTTGAGTACATATCATCCAACATCATTTTCTAACATACACATATCTTTTTTTATACATTTCACATATGTCAAGTACAAACGTCTAGCCATCTATTTAAGATTTACTTTTACATATACCGATATCTAAACTTTAGTAGATGGTTTATTATCTATACAATAAAATTGCCTATCATAATCTAGGTTAAGTCAACACGTCTCCCTAAAACCATAGCATGCATGCAAATATCCAAACTCTGTAGGAAAGCTCTAAAACATCACCAGCATGAACATCCTTTTGAGTACCTATGGAGGAAAGGCTGAGCATACACAGCCCGGTAGGAATTTCTTTGTCTCACATCCAAATACAAGTACTCATGCTTTAATTCAAATCATACATATTTGATATCCCAACACATACCCCACATACATCCATTATCGTATACAAATGAACTATCCAAAATCATCAACCACCATCAACAATGCACAAGGTATAACTAACACAACATAATTATGTGAAATGCTAATATCAATTACTATCACATTTCCAATATAATATGCAAATCATACATATTAGATTGTACACACACAATTTCCATTCCCAAACATGATTCGGGTTTGAACATATATAATTTCATCATACCGATTCCTTGGATTGGCGCTCCCTAGCCTCACCAATCCCAAGTCCATATTGATTAAATTCTATACCTTGGGTTGGCATTCCCTAGCCTCACCAATCCCAAGTCAGTGTACAATAAGTTCCATCCCTTGGATTGGCACTCCCTCCTGTCACCAATCTCAAGTTCTTCCATATTATACATAAGTAAATGAAATTTTAGCAAACTGCTATCAGATTTGAAAAATTATAATAAATCACATCAAACTCAAATTTGGGTGAAACCACCTGGAATTGAACACTTCGTATGTGTAGATAAGACCAAAATTTTGAAATTGCAATACATCTTTCGAATTAACACAACAAAACTATCAAGACTAGTAAGTAAATGATATAATCTTTTAGGATTCTGCAGCAGAATTTGAAAATTTCTAAAAAATTGTACAAAAATGTGATTAAGGTGATTCAACCTGGAAAAGAAAGATAATTGAATCTATTTTATGGTAAAGATATTGAATTCCCAAGAAAGCACTTAAATAAATACTAGTTTTCAAAAATGTGTAGCTTATTCTGATGAAAAATGAAAATTCAAGGTTTAGACAAGCAAATTTGGAAATTCACAGAAATTTCATTTTATAGCCAAATTGGTTGAAACCAATGGCATTTCAAAGTCTCACATGTCTCTTTTTCGTATAAAATAATAAAATTCTAAAAATGTTTCCTGAAGGGCACAGCTCTTAGAAATATTTCTATCAACTCAAAGGAATAGAGAAAAGTTCAATATAGAACACGCTCATTCAAAAATTCACTAAAATTTCATTTCTCATCAAATTCAATCAATTCCAATGGCTAAAAAATCTCTAATTTCATGGGAAAAAAAAAATTTCTCAAATCAAATCTCAGCAAATATAGTTTCACAAAATTATCCAGGTCTATCAGGTGAAACAAGGCAGTTTTTAGCTTTTAACAATCAATTTCAAAAATTCATCAAAAATGCATTTTAAATCCAATTCAAGCAAGACTAGTGGAAAATTAAAGCTTTATATGTCTACTTTCACAAACAACAGAAAAATATGCATGATGAGAGTTGAATCAAGTGCAGATGATCAAAATAATACATGTAGTCACACAATCAAGAATACAACATCTTTCTTTCCATCTCCTAATCACCCAATGTTATTACTCATTTCAACACATCAACCTCAACAAAATCAATCTAAATCTAACCTAAACATAATACAAATCAGTTATCGTTTAACATAGAATTAGAATTTTGCTTAATTTAGCCATGAAATGAAGAAATCCCTACCTTATTTCCAAGAAAAACACTTAATCTCCCTTTCTTTCTCCTATTCTCTTCTTCTTCTCTTACCGTTCTCCTTCTCTTTCTTCCTTCCTGTAACTCTCCCGTGTTTCCCCCAAAATGATATAATTCAATCTTTAAAATCCCTAATTATTTTTATATAGGCATGGATAATTCCCTTGAAACACGAATACCATGGCAATTACCATATGACTCCCTGTCATATTATTTCTTCCTGTAGGCACCCGTACACATATTTACATAACACTATACATATATATATATATATATATATATATATATATATATATATATCTAATACATTATAAGAAATAAGTATTAAAATTTTTTGGGATATTACATCATCTTTTTTTTTTGTATGAACATACACCTGTCTTGATTGAAAACCACCTTATATGCTTTAAGAAGAAAAAAATAATAACATGTGCATAAAACGAACAACATAAGTGGACTACATAACAACTTCAAGCTATTTCTATTTGGCATACCCTAGTATTCTTGAATCAATTCAAATTCTTTTATCTATTGCTGCACATTATGATTATGAGATATGGCAAATAGACGTTGTCAAAGGGGCTTTCATCTCATGAGAGCGTTTGCGACTATGACACAGTGTCAAAGCCTTTTTTGAGACTTAAGGGAGCACAAACAAGCCAGAGTTTGAAGAATGGAGTCACCACCCAATTTTCTATTGGCAAAATGGATAATGGTAATCTGATCCCTTGCTTCAGGACAAAAACAACTCTCATTCCTTCATAGATGGGTTTGGGTAGTTAGGCATGAGCCATTTGGCCCACCTAGATATAAGTCCCTTAATTTTGGAAATTTTTGATTTATACCTTTCTTTTTTATTTCTTTGCTTCATTTTTTAGCTTTACCCCTTCTCTATATGAACAACCCCTATTCATTTTTCAAGACACACCGATTATTGAATATAATCATCTTTTCCTCCTCTTAAAGACACGCTCAAGAATTCGAGAAGTTTTTTTTCAATTTAATGCTTTTCGAGCATTTTATATTGCTCTAAACCTAAAAAGGGTATGTCCTGAGAGCAGATTTCTCTTCTCCCTCCTATTTTCTCTTTTATTCTTATTGCTTAGAATTAAGCATGATTAGGATTTATTTTGATGCTTAGCAGTATGTTTATGGTCTTATGAATTGTTTAACCCCTATGTTTGTTTTGCAAGATAGATAAACGTGTCGAGGTAGGTCTGCTATCCCGTATTTATTATAATCATGTTTAGGAATTTAATTTCCTTTGTGAATGCTTAGAATCATGCTTCAGAGTGCATGATTAAAATCATGCTAGGAGAACTTATAATTGCTTTGAAGCATGCTAGGAAATAGCATAGCATAGGTTAGAAATTACTATACTGCCCTTGAATGCTTGGATTGGGCTAGAATATGCCATGATGACCATGCTTAGGCTAGAAATGCCATGAATTAATATGAATTATGCTAGAATAGCAATTGCCATGATAGAATTATCGAATCTAGGTCGAAGATCCATGATATTAGATTATGGCATTGTATTATTATTGAAATGTCATGAAAGAAGCTCAGTAGATGTTGAATAGACTCAAATATGGTGATGAGAAATTCATCGTCTATTGGGTTTCAAAGTGATTATTAAATGTATGATTCATATGAATATATGGAATAATTTATTTGAAGTATTTAAAGTAGAATTATTTTATTGTTGAAGAACAAGTGGTGTAATCTTCTTCCCTTTCCCCCATGTTTTACAATAATATAATCCATTCTCCTCCGTCTTTCTATGTCTAAATATGCAACTACATTGATTGAATAATCAGCTCACATGCTTCATAAAGATTAAAACTTGAAATGTGTTCATAAAATCGACCACTTAAGCAGACTATGTAGCAGCATGAGCTATTCAAATTTGGCTTACCCTCGTGGAGGCCGAACTTTGATCCGAACGGGTCGAATGACTTATACTTAACTTCCTAAACCCATCTCTAAAGGGATGAAGGTAGTTTAGGTCCCAAAGCGAGGGATTATATTACCCCCATTCATTCCCAATTAAATGATAGGGTGGTGACTCTCTTTCTCTAAATGTGCCCATGGCTCGTTTGTGTTCCCTTAAGTCTCGAAAGAGGCTTGACACAATGTCGTGGTCGCAAACGCTCTGGTAGGATGAAAACCCCCTTCAAAATGGCAACTCCACTAGGGATAAGAGAAGTTGATTCTGATGGGATACCAAATTCTAATACCTCATATTGGTATAATGAGTCCTTGCATCACTACACTTTTGCACACAATGAGCATGAACTGCCTAAACTAGCCATCTGGCATTGGCATGAGAGGTATTTGGCTCCATTCGACCCCTAGACGACTCATGTTGGTGTCACCACCTTTGAGCACATACAATTGAATTGGTATAAAAAGAGACCGATCTAAGGGGGCATCTCTCGCTCGAAGGAGTCTAGACCATTGGATCGTTGGACTCAAGCCCATGTGGACGACTCTAAAAATTTTCAATAGGATGAATATACAAAACCTGTATTGAAATGCACCTCTATGGATGTCAATTCCCCATGATTATTATAAAATCAACTCAAACCTCATGGAACCATGAACGAATGCCACATGTTGAATCACCCATAAGAACAAAGTGGGGACATGTGCCATGAGTTAAGGTTATCATGATGTTTAGAAAACCATGTTATGATAATCATGGAGAATCCAACATCAATATGTTTGTTAGAAATAGGTGAGAGAATCTCGCATTCCCACATCCCATGATGATGACTTGGGAATGAGGCCAAAAATCTTAGGAATAGAGACTCGACTCTATGCATGTCGAAGACATAAGTTTGAAAGGATGACAGTATGTCCATGCCCTTATATGAGCATGCATCATATCATGCATACATGTCATAAGCCTCATTCCTGATTTCTTCAAGTTCACTCAGTTGGAGTTTTCGTAACTTGCAAGCATCATTCAAGTTTGTGTTAAATGTTTTAATGGCCCAATAAGCTTTATGTTCAATTTCCACTGGCAAGTGACAAGGTTTTCCATAAACTAATCTATAAGGAGACATTCCCAATGATGTTTTGAAAGCAGTTCGGTAAGCCCAGAGTGCATCATTAAGTCTTAAAGACCAATCTTTATGATTTGGGTTAACCGTTTTTTCTAAGATCT
Source organism: Boswellia sacra (assembly GCA_013180625.2). NCBI lineage: Eukaryota > Viridiplantae > Streptophyta > Magnoliopsida > Sapindales > Burseraceae > Boswellia > Boswellia sacra. The sequence continues at coordinate 2,266 of SNVD02006600.1, read as the reverse complement.
GTTTTATCCCCTTATTAGCTAATTCAACTTGTCCACTTGTTTGTGGGTGATAAGGTGTAGAAATTTTATGGGTTATTCCATATTTCTTCATTAAAGTTTCAAATGGTTTGTTACAAAAATGTGTACCCCCATCACTAATAATGGCTCGAGGAATTCCAAATCTACTAAGATATTCTCCTTCAAGAATTTGACAACTGTTTTGTGATCATTGTTTCGACATGGAATTGCCTCGACCCATTTTGAAACATAGTCTACTGCAACAAGGATGTACACAAAACTAAATGACGGTGGAAAGGGTCCCATAAAATCAATACCCCAACAGTCAAAGATTTCAACGACAAGAATGGGATTCAAAGGCATCATGTTTCGTTTTGAAATGGATCCCAATTTTTGACAATTTTCACACGTTTTGCAAAATGCATGTGCATCTTTAAATAAGGTGGGCCAATAAAATCCACATTGTAAGATCTTAGCAGCTGTTTTTCTAGATGAAAAATGTCCTCCACATGCTTCAGAATGACAAAAGTTAATGACACTACTTACCTCATTGTCGGGTATGCTTCTTCTCATTATTTGGTCTGGACAATATTTGAACAGATATGGGTCATCCCAGTAAAATTTTTCACCTCGGTTAAAAATTTTCTTTTGTCTTGAGCATTCCAATAAGGTGGCATTTTCCTTGTCGCAAGAAAATTTACAATGTTAGCAAACCAAGGTACAGTAGCAACAGAAAATAAAAATTCATCAGGAAAAGATCATTGATAGGTGAAGTTTCAATTAATGTCTCTGTCGTTTAGTCTTGAAAAGATGATCAGCAACGACATTTTCGGCTCCTTTCTTATCCTTTATTGTGATGTTGAATTCTTGGAGCAATAAGATCCACCGTATCAATCTAGGTTTTGCATCCTGTTTAGTCATTAAATATCTCACAGCTGCATGGTCAGTGTAAACAATTGTTGGAGAGCCAATTAAATAAGATCGAAATTTGTCCAAAGCAAATACTACTGCAAGTAGTTCTTTTTCAGTTGTTGTGTAATTCATTTGTGCATCATTTAAAGTCCTACTTGCATAGTATATCACCTAAGCTTACCTTCTTTTCTTTGTCCTAAGACAGCACCAACGGCAATAGTCACTTGTATCACACATCAATTCAAAAGGCAAGGACCAATCAGGAGATTGCATAATTGGAGCAGTTGTTAAGAGTCCAATTAGTTATCAAAGGCATTTTGACATCTTGAGTCCATTCAAAGGAAGTATCTTTTATTAAGAGGGTACAAAGAGGTTTAGATATAGCACTGAAATTTCTTATGAACCTCCTATAAAATCCAGCATGCCCTAAGAATGAACGAACCTCTTTAACTGTTTTTGATGGAGGCAAATGGGAAATTAATTCCACTTTTGCTTTATCCACTTCAATTCCTTTAGAAGACACCACATGACCTAAAACAATTCCTGAAGTGACCATATAATGACATTTTTCCCAATTCAAAATAAGACCTTTTTCTACACACCTTTTTAGGACTTTTTCTAAATTTTCAAGACAATTATCAAAAGAGTTTCCAAAGACAGTTAAATCATCCATGAAAACTTCTAAACAATGCTCAACCATGTCACTGAAAATGCTTAACATGCATCTTTGAAAAGTGGCTGGGGCATTACAAAGTCCAAAGGCATTCTCCTAAATGCAAAAGTGCCGAAGAGGCACGTGAATGTTGTTTTTTCTTGGTCTTCAAGTGCAATGGGAATTTGATAATAGCCTGAGTATCCATCGAGAAAGTAGTAGTAGGGGTGCCCTACTACTCTTTCTAGAATTTGGTCAAGAAAGGGAAAATGGTTCTTTCTAGTGACAGCATTAATTTTCTATAATCAAGGCACATCCTCCAACTAGCACAGAGGACACGAGTTGGAGATCAATTCAGATATAGTGTCCATTTTTTAACTACTGTAATTGTATTAGATTGATTTCTTAGGTACTACTTGTGTAGGGCTTACCCACTTTCTATCAGAAATAGGATAGATAATTCCCACATCAAGTAGTTTGAGAACTTCAGCCCTAATGACCTCTTTCATGTGTGGATTAAATCTCCTTTGAGGTTGTTGAGATGTTTTGGCATTTTCCTCTAAATGTATTCTATGTGTACAAATTAAAGGGTTAATGCCTTTTATATCTTTTAAAGTCCACCCAATTGCATTTTTATGCCTTTTAAGCACTTTTATCAACTTACTTTGTTGCTCGCATGACACATCCGAACAAGGATGTCTCCCA
>SNVD02006595.1:0-25182 GCA_013180625.2 Boswellia sacra | reverse complement strand
TAAAAATAACCACAAGAAATTATGTTTAATAAATTTTAAATATTTGTTATCAACTTATGGACAACATGATTCCAAGTGTGAGTTTAATTATTAGAGAAAAGGTAAGTTTAACTCTTTCTAATATTTATGATATTCTTAGTGAAATTATATATCTAACAGCATTTAATTATCCCTCTTAAATATGATTAAGATGAAATTAAAGTGATTTTAATATAATATAAAGTTATTCATATGAGATGAAACGCATAATATCATTAATGTATAATAGCATGTGGGACCTTATTGTCAGCGACGTGCATCCATCAACTTTTAATTAAAAATTAATGCATATACTGGTAACTGATAGCCGAATTGCAGCAATCGCTGTACTGTTTTGACAATTTTCAATTGATAATAAGTCAATCAATTCGAATTTTGACTTGGGAGTTGGGTTGAGAACCTGAGATGGGAGCATCCAAGTGCTCTTTTGTCAAATTTTCATTTAATAATTATTAAATTATGTTGAATTTTATAAATTATGTACGTAAATTACATTACTTTGATAGGACATTTATGATATTTTTACGAATAAATAATCTATTAATATCATCACGATAACTAAAATAAAGTAATATTACTCTTTTATAAAAATTGTTTTAAATCCCTGAGACAACAAAATGATTATATCGCTTTAGACGATATTTTTTTAATGATTTTTTTTAAACAACAAATTTAAACGCAAAGCCTTTATATTAATTTTCTAAAAAATGAATAAAACGTTTTTTTATAATTTTTAACAACAAATGGAATTAATGTGCGGTTAAATAAAAAGGGGAAAGATATGTGTTTTTACAAGTAATCTTCTTACCATTCTTTAAATTTATGCACCATTAAATTTTTTATCTATAAAATATATATAATGTTGAATCTTGACTTTACAGAAGAATTTAAAAGACAATTATACCCCTAGTAAAAACAGTAAATTAGAGAAATGTTCTTCCTTTAAGAAAAGTCCAAAATACCCTTAATGTTGCGAGACGTCTGCTTGGATTCGGGGAGCTGGTCCATGTCACCTCAAAATTATCAACCAAGAAGCGTCGTGTTGCAGATATTTGATGGTGAGCATTACACGAGGAAAAGGCCGATGATTCCTTGGAAAAAAAGTCGTAGTGGGAGCAATCAGAAGAAACGAGTGATGGTATGACTGAAAAGGGTTGATGCTGATCTGAATATCGAATTTGAATGTCAAAGAATTTAACTGAACTGATACGACACCTTTCTATACAAAATAGACTCAAATATAGGTTTTTATCGAAGGAAAAAGGTTTCGGAGACCTATTGACTCTAGAATGTCAGACGGGAAGGCTTTAAGATGTTATGAAGTTTAGTGATGTGAACGAAAAGCTCATATGTGATGAGATGTATGATGGACAAGTTTAAGGTATTGAGAAGGAAAAATTCTTCCTTCAGATGTATGACTTGTTACCCTTCAGGACTCTTACATCCACAGGTCTTCCTTAAGATGTTAGGTCTCAGACATTATTCAGAATGGGGACTGGGCTTTTCCTGATGGAGGTCAGGCCCTTAGGTTGATCTGGGACTCAGTCAGCATCCGACTTACGATGGGGGCTCCTGATCATGTTGTTTGGAAAGGCCATACCTCAGGTATTTTCTTTATTGGCTGCGCATGGGAATTGTTATGGAGTAGGCGACCGGTGAACACTCTTCATCATCTTCTCTGGTTCCCTGGCCATGTCCCAAGACACTATTTTATTCTTTGGCTTGCCTCTTTGGGTCGGCTTCGCACTATGGATCGACTACAGCGTCTTGGTATCTTACAATCTTCAAGCTATGTTCTCTGTGTTTCAGCAAATGAGACCCATGACCATCTTTTCTTTAGCTGTCCTTTCTCATCTTCTGTTTAGGGGGAGATTTCAGCTAAGACTTTCATTGTTTGGCCATCCTTTTGTTGGACGTCCTTGCTCTAATGGGCTTCTCTGCATCTCCAGGGCAGGAAGAATTTTGGACATATCCTTGCACGCTTGGTCTTCTCTGCAACGGTTTATTCTTTTTGGTATGAAAGGAATGATCGTATGTATCAACAGCGATGTCGGACCTGTCGTCAGGTGACTGATGAGATTTTTGACTTGGTTCGTTCCCGACTTCTAGCCTTGGAGGTCAAGTATGCGATCACTCCTCAGCTTCGTGCCATATGGGGTCTACATAATTAACTTTGTTCTTGGACATTGTTTTGCTATTGGTTTAGTTGTTATTGGTTTGGGCCTGTGCACCTTTTTTTTCTATTTGATTGGGCCTTTGGCTCTCTTGTTTAGGTTGTTTTGTTTTGGGCCCTTGGGCATTAGTATTTTCTGTTTGGAATTGTGAGTACTAGGTACTCCTCTTGGGGTATGCCCCTCGTATCTTGTACATTCACTTTTTCTTTTATGTGAATAGTAACTTTTTCCAAAAAAAAAAAAAAAGTCTCAAACCACTGCTTATGATTTAGGCCAAATTATGAAGTTTCAATGCATGATGGATGACCATGTTTAGGCTGAATCGTGTTTGGACAGTGTTTCAGGTTGTGAAGAGATACTAAAATGAACTAAGGAAGAACATAATCACTTTTTTGGCTGAATTGCTTTCCGAAAATGCGTGAATGTCTTAGGCCAAGGATTTCTATATGTTTGCTAAGTGATTAGATGATTGTCAATGCCTTAGACGTAATGCCTAAGCTCCCTTGTATAATTGATAATGAAATAATAGCTTGTAGGGGTGGCAATTTTCGACACGACTTGACACGACACGGGTTTAGGTTTTGGTATATTTGTGTTCGTGTCGTATACATGTCGAAGATGTCAACCCGTTTAATAATCGTGTCGTGTTCGGGTTGAGAGTCTTCAACACGCGAACACGATTATGACACGAGTAACACGAATAACACGAATACATATTATATACGATTGACACGATAACACGATTAACACGAATATTGACACGAACACGATTATAACACGAGTAACACGAATACATATTATACACGATTGACACGATAACACGATTAACACGAATATTGACACAATTACATATTAAATTTAAAAATACTAAACTTTTTAGACATTTTAGTCCCTACATGTATCCGAATTTTAAAATAAAAACAGAATTTTAAAAATCTAATCAATTTTAAAACTTAGGATATTTTTGTCATTTAACAAAAATTGGAACCCTAATTATGTAACGTGTCATAATCGTGTTAACGGGTCATAATCGTGTTAATGGGTTATAATCGTGTCACTAATGTAAACGTGTCTTAATCGTGTCAGACGGATCGTGTTTGTGTCTAACACGATTACGACCCGTTTATTATTCGTGTTAGCGTGTCATGCCGTGTTACCCGTTTAATAATCGTATCGTGTTCGTGTCGTGTCACAGTGACACGAATAATAAACGGGTCGTGTTCGTGTTGGGTCAATCCTTATCGTGTCATAACTCGACACGACACAAACACGACCCGCAAACACGAATTGTCACCCCTAATAGCTTGATAAGGATAAGAATAATAATTGTGATAATATTCTAATTATCTGAATAATAAGGGAGAATTTCTAGGTATTTATCTAGGAGAAATATTGTAGGATAATATAGAATAATGCATGAAGTAAATAACTAAAGGTTATTTATCAAGGATAAATATTTAAGATAATGCATGAGAGGACTCTAATCTTAATCAAATCATTTTTATCACTTTGACCTCCTTTATCCCAAATACTAATGACCAAAATATGCCCAAGTGGGTTTTGGGTTAACAACTGGGCCTAAAATGGATCTCATTCCTTCGCTTGTGCGAGCCAAACTACAACCTATAAAGGAGTCCTATGGCCAGCTTGAGTCCACTAGGCCTATATCAGATTCAGATTAAATACAGCTTAGGGTATAGATTAAATACAAATTTAGAAGGATTCCCTTGTATTTGGCCCTAGGCTTCAAGATACCATGAACCACAACCCAATAGAGTCAAACAGAATGTACAGACAGCATGTCCAGACAAAAGGTATAGAGACTTTGCTTGCTTATAGACAGATGCTAACTAGACTTCATATATTTTGAGCATTTAGATTATGAGTTTAGAGACCTTTTACTGATTGTACTGTACTGATTATGTTGTGATGCCATGGACTTTTGTAACAGATTTCAGATGTTTTGGGTCCTTGTCATTGACCTATTGAGGTTGGACAAAATCGAGCAGCAACATATGATTTTTACATTATCATGTTACCAAAATAAAGTATATAGAAATTTTAATCGTATGAAAATTACAATGAATTAAAAAAAACGTTAAAATTTAATGAATAAAGAAATTTCTAAAATTGTAATCTTGTTGGCGAGTGAAACATAGTAGGTTATGGAAAAATTTCCACTTTTCATATTATTATTGTCGTCAACTTGTTGCATATCAAATTATTTATTTTTTAGTAGTATTTTTTTTCGAAATTATGAAGATAATGTGAAATAAAAAAATTTCACAAATCTTAGGAGTGGATGGCTCTGAAATCTGAAGAATATTATACAATTTTCCATTTGACTTGGGCTGCCTGGATCGTGTAACCCAACCAATGGCCCAAGTAAATAAATTTAGGCCCATGGGCCGAAAACCCTTCCTCTTTTCTTTACCCCTTTCTCAACCCCTCTCTCATTCTCCTCCTCCGTCCTTCCCATCCGTCTCGGCTCAATTAGTCACTCTAATTCTCAGTGACCAGCTGCTTTCCACGTCACTGTAACCTTCACGCTGCTCTCAGCTCTCTCAGATAACTCGATTTACGGTTCGCTTCGCGGTTTCGTTGGAAATGTTTCTTTGCATTTTATCTGTTTATTCATCGTTTAAGTTTTTGTTCTTTCTTCTCAACTGAAATCTACGTTGGGCGGTTTTGGTGTAAAATTCATTTCTGAATGAGTCAAGTACTTCTTTCCCCATTGTAATTATGCTTCCTTTTAGATTAGGGTGGCTTGTAACAGAGCGGTGTCGTTTCGGAATATGAAGTTTTCACTTTATTTGCTGTTGTTTGGGTGGTCTGCAAAGAAAGGATGAGCAGAGTATTTTCAAGGAGTTTTTGATGAACTGTTGTGTTATTTTAGACAATTTGAGGGCAGTTTAGTGTTATTATCAGGTATATAAGTTCAGAGTCGAAAGTTTTAACTTTTAGGTATTTTAGAAATGTAATTTTTTTTTTTTTTTGGCGTTTGTTGTTGGGTTCTGGTTAAGGCCATGTTATGGGTGTTGACCGGTCTATTATACTTTTGTTAACTTTTGGCTTTTCGTTTTGCTGGCATTTTCATCAGTACTCAGTGTTCCTTGAAAAAACTGTGTTTAAGCTTTAAGTTTACTGGGTTTTGGGGGATGTTGATCCACTATGTTGATTGAGCTTGTGTTCCACTTGTTAACAATATGGCTTGGTGGGCCGGTGGCTTATGGTTTGTCATCTTTGTCAAGTTTTTAGGTATTATGATCTCCTCTAATGATGGCGTTTTTGTCTTTTGCTCTGACTTCAGCTTTTTAACTTCTTGTTTTAGCCATACATATGTTCTTAGGAATGTTGACCCTTTTTATAAAAGTTCTTTTAAGTTTTAAGCTTTATCATATTAAATTAAAATTTGGTTAGAAGATTCTGAGTTGGATGTGGGATTTCGAGTTGATATTCTTCAGGATATTACTTTATTTTATTTTTGGTTAATAGTTTTTGTACTTTCAGCTTTGGATGAAGCATATATGTTCGAACGTTAATTGGTATTAATTTTGTTGAGAAATGGGTACATATGTATGTGAGTTTGTTCATTAAATTTCAGAAATTGGTTTATTGGCTGGCTTCTGATTCAAGGTAAATTTTAGCACTCTGGTTGATATAGAGCCTTCATGAAAAAGGGGTCTAGGTCCATTTTTGATATTTTTGTTCAATTACCTTTTATCTATAAAATATTTATAAATTTTTAAAAATTATGTTACCGATATATAGTAATATAAAAATTCTTAATCATATGAAAAATAAAATCAATTAAAAAAATTGTCCAAAATGACTGAGGAAAGAAATTTCTAAAATTATAGTCTTAATAGCAAGTCAAACAGACAAAATTTTTAATTTCCTTATTATTATTGTCATTCAATTTTGTTGCATATTAAATGAATAATTAAGAAAGAGCACTTAGATGCATTTGTTTAGTGATTATTGTGGTTATTCAATTTAGTAATTAGATGTATTTATTTTCGAAATCATGAAAATATTGTTAAATAACTTCAAAAAACTTAATAGTGGATGGCTCTGAAATCTGAAGATATACTACTTTCCATTTCCAGATTGTTTGATAGCTTTTGAAGTCATGGCAGAGACATCTGCAGTTTGTGCTTCGGCAATTTGGAAAAAGGGTGGAGTCCTCTATTTTGCCTGGTTAGTCTATCTCGAAATTTGAAAGTACTGTGAATTCTTCCTCTTAACTTAATTAGGATCTCAGATTGTCCTTCTTTATTCGCCTTTGAACTTTTGCAGGTCAGTTATCACAGATACAAAGGCCTTGGAAATCACCTTCTACCAACATCTCAAGGCCTTTACATCAGTATTTGCAACAGCTGGTAATACATGCATGAGTTTTCCATTTTTCAATTTCTTGTCAATGCATCAGTAGCATATTTGATTGGTGAGTAGCTTTTGGGATTGGCCGTGGCTGCTCACGTAGTGATAACGTTGAAGATGAACAGTTGCCAATTTAACTTTTCTTCACATAATTTGTTCTTGCTTATTGAAGATTTTAAAATATATTTCTGCTAAAGCATGATTTTGAGGATTTGTCGTTGGATTTGTTTAACCCACCGAAAATAAGCAAACTACAGGAATTTTCTCAGACAATGGTTTTGTTTTGTTTTTCTTTTTTTTTTTTTTTCCCCCTTGGGTTTTCCTCACAATGCCTTATGCTTTTGTTTAGGGAATTTCCAGCTCTAGGAAATTACTCGTAGATTCATCAAATGAAACACCTAATTCATCTCCATTAACTCCTGCATTGGCAATAGAGAGTGGAAAAACTGATGACTAGAAGGTGGTCTCTAAACCCTCTGAAGTTCAAGCAGTACTAAAGGGCATAAAGCAGGTAAACCAAACGCCACACCACACCCTCCACCCCCACTTCCTCCCACACCGCCCCCACCACCCCCCCAACCAAAAAAAAAAAAAAAACCAACCCAAACAAATTAACCAAAAAAAAAAAATCAGCATCTAATTTGAAGACTAGTGACTTGTGACATTTTTTGTAAAGAGTAGAAGTTATTAAAGTTGTTTTTGTTCCTGAGTTGACCACTTTAGAATTGTAGGCTTTAGAATTTTGTAATAGGTTAAATTTTAAATTTAATGTACTTTAAAGAACATGATAAATAGATGGTTTGTATTAAAACTAGATAGACATTGGCAGATCTATTGTATGGCCTTTTCCAATTGCTGCTGCGCCACATTGTTATTCTGTGCTGTGTATGTAATGTTGTTCTGATTACTTGCCTGTTTCAAAGTCCTAAAAAGGTCAACTTGGTTGCTCCCTTGGTACGTAGCATGTGTGTGGAAGATGCATTGTTGCAGTTGCAAGTAACCATAGAGATAGCTGCAAAAACTGTTTATCAGGTGATCCAGACATCTGACTCTTGTGGTTTTCATCAAGTAGGAATGCTTATAATTTTAATGTTCTAGCAAGGTGGGCATCAACACCTTAAAACCAGCATATAATTTCTTGGTGAAGTGCAAGGGTCTGAACAAGTCTTGGTTTGAAAATAGCCTCTTTTTTGAAGTAATTCCTTGTTTAAAGAGAAAGAAAACGTGATAAAAAAGGGAAGTTATAACTACTCAGGATTCGGAGTCTATTTATTCTTTCAAAGAGTTACTTATCGTAAGGAATTTTCCAAATAGTAGCTGTTGTTGTGTAGATGGTTTGGCTTTTGCAATTTGAAATCTTTTTAATGTTTATGATTCCCACTATTATGAACAGAAAACAATTTGTAATGTTAGTGCATAGAGATGTTTTGTGATTTTGGGGGAAAGAGGAGAATGCATATGTTTCCTAAGAATTGTAAAATGTCAGTTTTAACATGATATATATGAAATCTGCACTGCAGGTTATTCATTCTGCACGAGCAAATGCAACCCATAATCATGGTTGGACTCTGACTGTCTCCTTGTTGGTAAGTATGTGCCAATGAACATTTCTTGTACATTTCTTAATCCTCTTTTTATTCTTTGTATTGAATTCTTTACAGCCGAAATGGATTTTTCAAGAAAAGAATTTCATACCATGCTAAGGAAAATGTGGAATTAAAGACAGACCAGAATGCCGTTTGACTGTGGTAATCAGGGAAATGACCCCTGAAGAGGAGGCAGAAATAGCCAGGCTGAGAGTCCACAATTTCTGTAAGCTCACTAAACATGAACGGCGGCTTGTACCTCATCAGCTTATTGAGACAACTTCGATTTGGAACCGGAAAGGCAAGACAAACAGTCGTGAACCAAGTATGGCTGCAGGAAAAAGTTTACTTAGGTGTTTTTTTTTGTCATTTTCTTAGTAAAGTCTTATTGAAGCATTTGAGACTTTCACATGTCTCTTCATTTTAGGTCGAGTGGTCTTGTAGAATCATGCCACAAAATGCCATAATGGAAAAAAGCAAAAAGGAAAAGAAATTGATTTATTTTGGATAATGAGTAAATGTAGTTTTGAATGCAGGCACGTGGTTTTAAATACTCAATTCTTCTACTGTAGAATTTCATAGAAACATTTACAGTTTAAATGTCTGGAGAAATAATTTTCTGTTGTAGAAATGTGTACTTTTTTTTTTTTTCCCTCTCTCTATTCCCCTCATTTGGGAGAAAAAACGCTATAATATCTCAGTACGGCACTTGTAAAGACACTATAATACCGCTCTTGATTGTAGAGTTGTGTACAGAAGAGACGGATTTTTCTTGCAAATTAGGGAATTACACCACCTAAATTTTCTAATTTCCTCACTTTGAGCTTCAGTTTCAGGTCAACATTTCTAGCTCATCAGATTACATTTTATAAACAACCATTATCTTGAATCTCTAATTTGACATGCTGCTACTGCTAATAGTAGTTTAACCTTCATATAACCCTCATGAGCCAACCATCTGCCTTTCTTTGTACCAAGAAAAAAAAAAAGTAATAACAATTTGCTTTCCTTGCATTCCCAAAGCGCATAACAATTTTACCATTGGAAGTTATTTAATCATACAGTGTATACAGTAAAATCTTAAAACAAGTAGCTTTTTAAGTACCTTCGTTTACTCATTGATTAATGCATTCAACAATAACAAAATTTAACTTTTGAAACATCAACCCCGTAAGGTGATTAGCGGTAAGTAAAAATTACAAATTACAATAAGATAAAAAATAAATTGTCACATACAACAAACTAAAGAAAAACAACTAAAAGTAAAATAAAAACAAACTAAAGAAAGAAAAACAACTAAAAGTAAAATAAAACTAATAAAAGCTAGGTCAAACGAATCAAAAGCAATTAAGATGTATTCGTTTTTAAATCTAAATCCTGTTTTTGTTTTTATGCTACACATTTTTCAATGCATTTTATATTTAATACCAACCATATATCCTTTTTAAAATTAAAAAAAATTTAAAATCAACCACATATTCTTAAATCCAATTAAAAAAACACAAAATCACAAAACGAACACACCCTAACACACCGCCAAGTCACAAAATGCACAAGTGTATTTGTTTGTGTTTTTTGAGTTCTTATTTTTAAAATTTTAAAAGAATATATGATTGATTTTAATTTTTTGTTTTAATTTTGAAAATGATAAATGATTGATATTGGTTTAAATGTAGAAAATATACATTTTTAAAAAACAATAATCAAAATATGTAAACAAACAAAACCGTACGTACACTCCCAAACTTAAAAGTAACATTGTCCTCAATGTGATAAAATAAAACAATGTAAGGGTAACGAAGCAGTTCCCCGGAAAGCAAGGTGTCGAGTCTCGCCTCCTATTCCTTTTCGTCTGGCTGGGGTGGCTCTGGGAACGGGTGCCTCAGGTGCTTGGGATATGGTGGCATCACTGGAAATCCCTCCTTAAAGGGTCCACCCAAACCCATACCGACTTGAGTCATCATTTGACCCAACGTACTGAAGCAACTCGCTTGGTATGCAGCATTCTCAATCTCCCAGCGTTGATGGGCTTCGAACTGTGCCTTTTGCTGTTGAACCGCTACCTCAAGAAGCGAGACAGGGTCACCCAATGGGACGCTTCGAGAAGGAAGCGGAGGTTGGCAGTTAGGCATGTCAATACTTCTGTATCTGAGGATCTCAACGCCCAAGTAGTCAATAAGACCATCAACAGCGACGTGGGGCTTCCCTACTTTCACTCGTACAGCAGAAATTTGGGGGTGTTTTGTCAGAGTGTTTGAAGCGATGAGTTGAGCCACCGACTCAAGAAGATTCTGGGGTTGTCCTTCCACAATTTCCTTGGCTATGCTGTTAGTTCAAAACATAAACCCGTCAAAAAGATTGAAGTATCTGAATATTATTTCACTTCCAATAGAAAGTATAATTTAGATGATTCCAGGATCCATATAACAGAACAGATGAAAGGCTGAAAATACATGCAAGTACTGGTGCCATATTTTGCTTTTGAATAGTATTATCCTTCCTAAATTTTATACCAAATTTGCATCTCCAATAATATATGCAATTAAATAATGATTGCTAAGTGAATGGTTTAATGATTTAATCCATGATATGGTAGTATTAAATTTCTACCAATTCGTTTGGAATTTATGATTTCCAATAAAATTTTGGGATATGTGGCACCATGGGTCATACACATGTACTTGGACTTGCTAATTTCAGGAATTATAGATGATGGGTCTGAATTGTGCTTACCGGTAAATATCGGTATAGCTAACAGTATCTGAAATGCAATCAGTTTTACCAGCCTTCCGCAGATCCATCCAGGCATCAACATCTATCAGAAACTTCTGACCAAGTTTCTTTTCTTCAGGCTTCACCCCGTGGAAGCCATGAAACTTCAACCCTCTCAATATAAGTTTATCTTCTTTCAATAACTCAGCATCGTCCATAACAGCTCCTATTCCAAATGATCCGAAATTAGTCATAAACCCAAAAAGTGTGAAAGATAACATGCATAGAATGAATTGAAACCCAGTATTCAAAGCTCTGTTTTCTCATTGTCATTTCATCAAACACCTTAAGTGGACAAACACAATACTCCCAAGTTTCACACAAAACCCAGTAAAGAACACAGCATAATCCTGGTAAATCAAGGGACAACAGAAGCTATAATTGAAAAGCAACAAAACACATGTATCACGCCAGCCATTCAAAGTGAAGGTAGACTTGACAGCATAGTGTCTAGATTACCTGAAGGATGGAGATGCACAGGCAGGCGCGGGAATGAGGGAAGGTTTTGTTCGGTTTTCTCCTTCGTGATGATGTGAGCTTTTCGCCTACGGCAGTAACGTAATTTTGTTTTCGTTTTTAGTGATTGTGGTTAAGTTTTCTAATCACGATAGTATTAAAACACCCCTTAATTTTGCTCTAAATGTTATACCTATAGTAACTTACTTAAAATTTGAGTCGAATAAAAATTTGTTAAAAAAATTATGTATACAATAAAATTTTATCAACTTAAATTTTAAGTAATTTGTTATAAAATTTAATTATAAATATATTATTTTTACTCTAATATCATGCATAAAGTGTTTTTAGATTTATACAAGCGCATTACCAAATGTTTGTTATTTTATATCATTCAAGTTCAACAGACGGTTTCGTTTTCTTACGATTAAGAGATCATGATATTTTAGTAAAATTATAGTGCAACCGTAATCTTTTGGGGTCTATTTGAAAACTTTCAAAGTTGGCGAGTTAAAAAATTGTAGAAGGATAAGTATTTGCAATTAAAGTTTGTGGAGTTGATGGAATTGAGCCTAATAATCTCAAATTTGGGTGAGATCGAGCGTGGATCAGTGAGGACCGTCGAATTCCTCTCCCCATCCTCGTCGTCACTCTATTCCCTCCTCTAAATGATAAGTGTCTATTTATATATCATTTTCATATCAATTCGTCCATGTTTCTTTGCTATATTCCTTGGTATTTTTATGTTTTTGTGTGGTTTTGAAGTTTGTAGGAGTTTTGGAGCAACTTTGCACAAAAATGGAGTAAAACCCTTCATTTTCACCTCTGCTAGTCAACCATCTTCTCGGATTTTATTGTATTGATATACTATGAACCCGATGACATATCATATACCGTTGAAAAGCTCTCGAAGTCTACTTTTTGGAGAAATTTACGGTTTATGAATCCATTCATTGTACCGAAAGTTGTAATCAAAACAGTGTGAGAAGTGTAGAAATGTAATTCCACACATCACTGTAGCATGTATAATACGGGACACTGTAGCACGTTACTGTAGCAAAGTATTTAAACACACTTTAGGGTTTTATTTCATAACTTGGAGAGGGGAGAACGTGGTGGAGGCTGAAGCTCTGGAATTCTTTCATCTCTTGGAGTTCTTGAAGGAGAAAGAAGCTTGGAAAGAGGAAGAACTACAATCCAAAGAGAATTACATCAAATTTGCTAAGTTTTTCCCTTCCCTTTCATTTTCTGGAATGTCTCCATGTTGTATTGTATTTACCACGTTCTAAAACATGTGTAACTGAATCTGAATTGGTTGAGGGTGATTTCAAAGCCCCTGATATGGTTTTTGTAAGTTGATTGTGCAAGAAGTTGTTATCCAATTCTCTAATTGAATTTGCTTGTATTCTCCCATATTTAATGCTTATGATTGCTTGCTGATTGTATTTGAGTGGCCAACTGAATATAATCTGGATATTGTCTATTGCTAGACTAGAAATCTTGATCCGTAATTGTCTTGAATTTCTAATCATTAGTAACAAAATTGTGATCAGAGATTGCAATTGGAAAATACAACCTAGGTTAAATAATCCGAACCTGTGTGATTATTGCTTAGATCAAACTATCTTTCTTATCGTAATGCTTCCATTGAATTAAACTTAGAGAGCTTGTTCTAGGTTGTTTAATGGATAGAGATTAAATAAAGATCTTGTTTTATTTAACAACAAAGTAAGGAAAGATTGGGGTAATAGAGCTTGTTATTATCTACGGTTGATAACTTCAATGCTGTACTTAGATGACAATTCTACAATTAATTCGCAAATCCATATCTTGTGGTAGAGAAGGATCCCTTAACCAGCTTTCTCCTATTGATTTTTCATTCAATTTTACTTTCTGTTTTGTTATTCTTTACTTGCATTCTTATTTCATTTAGTAAATCATTCAACAAAAATCCCCCTGTTTAGTTTATTGTTGCTGGAAATAACAAATTCAATTAGAATCAATCCTCGTGGGAACGATATCTTACTTATAACTTTATTACTTGTGCGACTAGTATACTTGCTAGTTTCGAACGCATCAAGTTTTTGGCGCCGTTGCCGGGGATTGATTTTCTAATCGATTTGTTATTTTTGTTTTCATTGTTGATTCATATTTTCTTTGTTTTTCTTTTCTGATTGTTTGTGTTTAGACAACATGGCAGTAAACTTCTATCAATTCAATAGCGGATTTGAGCCACAAGTACCATGGAGAGTAAATGAGGTAAGCACTCCGAACATTGAACAACAACTTTCTGAGCTAACCTCGATTGTGGAAAACATGGCTGTAGGAGATATGCAAAAATCTTATGAATGTGGGATATATTCTATGATGGAGCATCCAATCGACATTTATCCAACTTTACAAGAAGAATATATGGAACAAGCCAATGCCATGGGTGGATTTCCAGGACAAACGAGGCAATGGGATGATCCTTTCTCTAGCACTTACAATGCTGGATGGGAAGATCAACATAATTTCAGTTACTGGAATCATCAACCAATCACTCCAAATGTGATACCAAATCGGCCACAAGGTTCCAATCAACCTAGAGTGCAGCAACCATTTCAAATGCAACCACCACCAATGCCACATCCAGCACCACAACCAGCTTTACAAAACTCAGGTATGTCTCTCCAGGATATTGTTAATGCACTTGCCACTAACACAATGCAATTCCAGCAAGAAACTGGGGCAAGTATCCAAAATCTCGCAAATCAAATGGGACAATTGGCTACTAGCATGAGCAAATTCGAGGGCCAATGCTCAGAAAAATTATCTTCTCAAACGTTGATCAATCCAAGAGAGAATGATTGTGCGATAACTTTGCGAAGTGGAGAGCAAATTCGAAATGGAGAGCAAATGGAAACTGGGGCAAGTATCCAAAACCTGACAAAGAAATCACAAATTGATGAAGGAGATGACACCACTTCCACCATGATCAACACATCATCTTCTAAGGTCGATCTTGAAACTCAAATTCCTTCTTATGTTACTCCTCCACCATTTTCCTAGCAGATTTGCAAAATCAAAGAAGGAGGAACAAGAACAAGAAATCCTGGAAACTTCTCACAAAATCGAGGTAAATATACCACTTCTGGATGCTATCGAGCAAGTACCTTGTTGTACAAAATTTTTCAAGGAGTTATGCACCAACAAGAGAAAGTTGAAGGGAAATGAGAAAGTAAGTGTGGGGGAAAATGTTTCAGCTGTATTGCAAAGAAAAATTCCTCCGAAATGCAACAATCCAGGTACGATCACAATTCCATGCACCATTGGTAATACCAAGTTTGAAAGAGCTATGTTAGATTTAGAAGCATCTATTAATGTCATGCCATATTCTATTTATGCTTCTTTAAATCTTGGACCTTTTGCGAAAACTGGTATTACCATTCAACTTGCTGATCATTTTAATGCATATGCCAAAAGAGTTGTGGAAGATGTGCTTATGCAGGTGAATCAATTGGTTTTCCCAGCAAACTTCTATGTCCTTGAAGTAGAGGATGAGACATCTCCTAATCCAACTCGGATTCTTTTAGGAAGACCATTCTCGAAAACTGTTAGAACCAAGATTGATGTTCATGATGGCACTCTCGTCATAGAGTTTGATGGCAAAATGATCCGTTTCAATATTTTCGAGTCAATGAGGTACCCTAGTAACTTGCATTCTGTTTTTGCAGTTGACATTATTGATTCTTTGCCACAACAATATTTTGAGTTAACTCGCAAGGATGGATTGGAAATGGCTATTAATGAGCTCATAGGGACAGAAAATTCCAAAGAACCAAGAAGGTTGATACAAATGTCCAAAGAAATGGAGGAAGCTATGGCATGCTTAGATAAGACCATAGCCATAACTACAAATAGGTATGATGTTTCATGCATTCAATTTCCTTTATCTAATATGAAACTTCTCTCTTCTGTGATGAAGGCCAATACCGTGGAGCTTAAGTCACTTCCAGATCATTTGAATCATGGATTCTTGGGTGAGAATGGTACTTTGTCAATTACAATGAAAATGGGCCTTGCACGAATACAAGAAGAGAAACTCGTCCGAATACTTACAGATCACAAAATAGCTATGGGGTGGACGATTGCTAACATCCAAGGCCCAGCCATATGCATGGACCCTATCTTGTTGGAAGAAGGATCCAAGCCCACTAGAGAAGACAACAGCGGAGATTAGACCCTCCCATGATGGAACCAACGTCAGGCTGAGGACGTTAAACCAAGCGCTTATTGAGAGGCAACCCAATGTTTTTGAAAAAAAAAGAAAAAAAAATGAGGTAATAATGATCGATTTTTGTGTCTCGAGGAGATTCCTTTCATAGGCCATCAAATGATCAGGTTTTATCTCTCTTTGCCATCTGTCTCATTTGTTTTTATATTTTTTTTTACTTTTTTTTTACTTTTGTTTGTTATTGTGTTGTTATCTCTTTTATGTGTCTTTAGTTTCGTTTCTGCTCTTTTCTTTTTCTTTCTTTTGTTTAATTTGATTACTCTGTGCTTTGAGCTCATTTGTGCAGCAGCTTGTGGAACCATTCAAACGGGAGTTGAAGCCATTGTTCGAAGGTTTGAAACGTGCATATCTGGGAGAAGAACAAACTCAATCGCATTATCGGTAATATCTCTCCTTTTCTTCTCTTCAATGGATGCTGATATCTTTCTATCGAACCTTCGTAAATATTTCCCTTCACTTCCCCAAAATGCTGTGTTTAAAATTTATAAAGTACGGATGACTAGACTTTGCGCATTGATGCTCCTAAATGTGCCTGCTGATATCCGATGGCTTATCGAAGCCAAGGTGAGATTGTCCGGTGAGCCGGACATTATTCTCGCAAAATACATGCCTGATCTAGGAAAGAGCTACTACGCCAAGAGGCGAAGAGCGAAAAGGTTACAAGTATGTTATAAATGTGCTAGATGGAATTGTAACCAGACTTGTCGTTAATTAGGTTTTGTGTCCAGGAATAGAGAAGATAAACTTTCATTTATTAAGAATGGTTTGAGTAATGAGTCACTGGATAATGTTTTGTTGACTCTCGAGCCACATTCTTGTGGACTTGTTCAGCGTGAATTGCTAATCTATGGACACAATTTCGTGATGAATTGCAGTGTTATAGTCTAGGGAATCTGACTAAAAACGACCCTGTTTGCCAGTTTATAAGAAAACTGGATGGGAAGCAAATCCCCGACTCATAGAAGGCGTTTCAGCCGTTACTTGACGTAAAACCAGAGGAATATGTGAGCCACAATCACAACTACTTGTATATTTGAATGTGTGTTGTTATTGTCAATTTTTTTTTCTTGTTTCGTTTGATCTGATTAGCAATGTTGTTTTTGTGTTGTTGTTGTTTGTTGATTTTGTTTGTTTTAATTTCAAGTTTTCTTTTTGACAAACCAGAGGACTACCCCATGATATAAGCACACGTGGAAACAGGACAAGGGGAGTTGTCAACCTCCGCCGAAAGTATATCTTACTTTCCTGCTTAACGTGGAGACAAGTGTGTAGGTTTTTGTCAAAACCTCGCCTGAAGAAAGCAATCTAATTTTTCAAATCTTGGGGCAATAAATCTGCATCGAGCAAACCCCTACCGAACCAAAAAGTATGTACCAATGTGTCAAAATTTGAGAGTTTTCTGGGTGATATATACCATTCTGCATATTTGATAAGTGTCTATATATATATCATTTTCATATCAATTCGTCCATGTTTCTTTGCTATATTCCTTGGTATTTTTATGTTTTTGTGTGGTTTTGATGTTTGTAGGAGTTTGGGAGCAAGTTGCACAAAAATGGAGTAAAACCCTTCATTTTCACCTCTGCTAGTCAACCATCTTCTCGGATTTAATTGTATTGATATACAATGAACCCGATGACATATCATATACCGTTGAAAAGATCTCGAAGTCTACTTTTTGGAGAAATTTACGGTTTATGAATCCATTCAGGGTACCGAAAGTTGTAATCAAAACAGTGTGAGAAGTGTAGAAATGTAATTCCACACATCACTGTAGCATGTATAATACGGGACACTGTAGCACGTTACTGTAGCAGAGTATTTAAACACATTTAGGGTTTTATTTTGATAACTTGAAGAGGGGAGAACGTGGTGGAGGCTGCAGCTCTGGAATTCTTTCATCTCCTGGAGTTCTTGAAGGAGAAAGGAAGCTTGGAAAGAGGAAGAACTACAATCTAAAGAGAATTACATCAAATTTGCTAAGTTTTTCCCTTCCATTTCATTTTCTGGAATGTCTCCATGTTGTATTGTATTTACCACGTTCTTAAACATGTGTAACTAAATCTGAATTGGTTGAGGGTGATTTCAAAGCCCTTGATATGGATTTTGTGAGTTGATTGTGTAAGAAATGTTATCCAATTCTCTAATTGAAGTTGCTTGTATTTTCCCATATCTAATGCTTATGATTGCTTACTGATTGTATTTGGATTGGCCAACTGAATATAATCTGTTGTTGTTTATTGCTAGATTAGAAATCTTGATCCGTAATTGTCATGAATTTCCAATCATTAGTATCAAAATTGTGATCAGAGATTGCAATTGGAAAATACAACCTAGGTTAAATAATCTGAACTTGTGTGATTATTGCTTAGATCAACCTATCTTTCTCATCGTAATGCTTCTATTGAATTAAACTTAGAGAGCTTGTTCTAGATTGTTTAATGGATAGAGATTAAATAAAGAGCTTGTTTATTTAACAACAAAGTAAGGAAAGATTGGGATAACAGAGCTTGTTGTTATCTACGGTTTATAACTTCAATGCTGTAATTGGATTACAATTCTATGTTAATTCACAAATTCATATCTTGTGGCAGAGAAAGAACCCTTAACCAAGTGTCTCTCATTGATCTTTCATTCAAATTAACTTCTGTTTTGTTATTCTTAATTTGCATTCTTATGTCATTTAGTTAATCATTCAACAAAACCCCCCCTGTTTAGTTTATTGTTGCTGGGAAATAACAAATTCAATTAGAATCAATCCTCGTGGGAACGATATCTTACTTATCACTTTATTACTTGTGCGACTAGTATACTTGCTAGTTTCGAACGCATCAAGTTTTTGGCGCCGTTGCCGGGGATTGATTTTCTAATCGATTTGTTATTTTGTTTTCATTGTTGATTCATATTTTCTTTGTTTTTCTTTTCTGATTGTTTGTGTTTAGACAACATGGCAGTAAACTTCTATCAATTCAGTAGCGGATTTGAGCCACAAGTACCATGGAGAGTAAATGAGGTAAGCACTCCGAACATTGAACAACAACTTTCTGAGCTAACCTCTCTTGTGGAAAACATGGCTGTAGGAGATATACAAAAATCTTATGAA
Source organism: Boswellia sacra (assembly GCA_013180625.2). Classification (NCBI taxonomy): domain Eukaryota; kingdom Viridiplantae; phylum Streptophyta; class Magnoliopsida; order Sapindales; family Burseraceae; genus Boswellia; species Boswellia sacra. The sequence goes on along the minus strand of SNVD02006595.1, from coordinate 6,393 downwards.
TGTGGGATATATTCTACGATGGAGCATCCAATCGACATGTATCCAACTTTACAAGAAGAATATATGGAACAAGCCAATGCCATGGGTGGATTTCCAGGACAAACGAGGCAATGGTATGATCCTTTCTCTAGCACTTACATGCTGGATGGGAAGATCAACATAATCAGTACGGACTCATAACAAATCACTACAATGTGATACCAAATCGGCCACAAAGTTTCAATTCAAAACCTAGAGTGCAGCAACCATTTCAAATGCACCCACCCCCAATGCCACATCCAGCACCGCAACCAGCTTCGCAAAACTCAGGTATGTCTCTCGAAGATATTGTTAATGCACTTGCCACTAACACAATGCAACTCCAGCAGGAAACTGGGGCAAGTATCCAAAACCTGGCAAATCAAATGGGACAATTGGCTACTAGTATGAGCAAATTCGAGGGCCAAGACTCAAAAAAATTATCTTCTCAAGCGGTGATCAATCCAGGAGAGACTGTTAGTGCGATAACTTCGCAAGGTGGAGAGCAATTAGATATCTTGCCAAGGAAATCACAAACTGATGAAGGAGATGACACCACTTCCACCATGAACAAAACACTGACTTCTCAGGTAAAATCCTATAACTCCCATTCCTTCATATGTTTCTCCTCCACTTTTTCCTAGTAGATTTGCAAAATCGAAGGAGGAACGAGAACAAGAAATCCTGGAAACTTTTCGCAAGATCGAGGTAAATAACCACTTCTTTTTTTTTTTTTTATGTGGATGCTATTAAGCAAGTACCTCGTTATGTAAAATTTCTCAAGGAGTTATGCACCAATAAGAGAAGGTTGAAGGGAAATGAGAAAGTAAGTGTGGGGGAAAATGTTTCAGCTGTATTGCAAAGAAAAAATTCCTCCGAAATGCAAAGATCCAGGTACGTTCACCATTCCATACACCATTGGTAAAACCAAGTTTATGTTAGATTTAGAAGCATCTATTAACATCATGCCATATTCTATTTATGCTTCTTTAAATCATGGACCTTTTGCGGAAATTGGTATTACCATTCACTACAAAAGTGTTGTGGAAGATGTGCTTGTGCAGGTGTGAATCAATTGCGTTTTCCCAGCAAACTTCATGTCATTGAAATAGAGGATGAGACATCTCCTAATTCAACACCGATTCTTTTAGGGAGGCCATTCTCGAAAACTGCTAGAATCAAGATTGATGTTCATTATGGCACTCTGACCATAGAGTTTGATGGCAAGGTGATATGTTTTAATATTTTTGAGGAAATAAGGTACTCTAATGACTTACATTCTGTTTTTGCAGTTGACGCTATTGATTATTTGCCACAACAATGTTTTGAGTTAACTCACAAGAATGGAGTGGATGTTGCTATTAGTGAACACATAAGGATAGAAAGTTTCAAAGAACCAAGAAAGCTGATACAAGTGTCTAAAGAAGTGGAGGAAGCTGTGACAAGCTTGGCTGAGACTATAGCTATCACCACAAATAGGTATGATGTTTCGTACATTGAATTGCCTTTATCTAATGAGAAACTTCTTCCTTCTGCTGATGAAAGCAATAATTACCTTGGAGCTTAAAATACTTCCAGATCATTTGGAATTATGGATTCTGGGTGAGATGATTATTTGTACGAGTTAACAATGAAATGGCCACTGCACGAAATACAAGAAGATAAAAACTCGTCCGAAATACTTTACATATGATCACAAAAGAGCATGGATTGTGGCGACAATTGTTGACATCCAAGGGCCAGACATCTCATATGCATTCGACTCTGTTATGTTTTGTATTAGAGATGGGTATCCAAGCCCATTTAGAGAAGACAACGGCAAATTGGCTCCTCCCTGATGGAACCAATCGTCGGGAAGAGGACGGTGTAACCAGCGCTTATTGGGAGGCAACCCAATGTTTTTGAAAAAAAAATTAAAAAAAAAGAGGTAATAATGATCGATTTTTGTGTCTCGAGGAGATTCCTTTCGTAGGCCATCAAATTGATCAGGTTTTATCTCTCTTTGACATCTGTCTTATTTGTCTTTATTTGTTTTTACTTGTTTTTGACTTTTGTTTGTTATTGTGTTGTTATCTCTTTTATGTGTTTTTAGTTTCGTTTCTGCTCTTTTCTTTTCCTTACTTTTGTTTAATTTGATTATTTCGTACTTCGAATTCATTTGTGCAACAGCTTGAGGAAACATCAAAAGGGGAGCTGAAACCATTGCCCGAAGGTTTGAAACGTGCATATCTGGGAGAAGAACAAACTCAATTGCATTATCGGTAATATCTCTCCTTTTCTTCTCTTCAATGGATGCTGATATCTTTCTATCGAACCTTCGTAAATATTTCCCTTCACTTCCTCAAAATGCTGTGTTTAAAAATTATAAAGTACGGATGACTAGACTTTGGGCATTGATGCTCCTAAATGTGCCTGCTGATATCCGATGGCTTATCGAAACCAAGGTGAGATTGTTCGTGTAGTACCCGGCCATTAAATCTCGTCATGCATACATGCTCTGGTCTAGGAATAGAGCTACTACGCAAAGAGGCGAAGAGCGAAAAGGTACATAGTATGTTATAAATGTGTTGCCTCGATGGAATGTACCCGTGGGTACTGCGTTCATTAGGATTTTTGCGCCAGGAATAGAGAAGATAAACTTTCATTTATTAAGACATGGTATTGAGTAATGAGTGGCCACTGGATAATACGACGATTGATTAAACACTCAGAGCACCATTCTTATGACTGTTGTTGTTCAGCGTGAATTGCTTAATCTATGGACACAATTTCATGATGAATTGCAGTGTTATAGTCTAGGGAATCTGACTAAAAAACGACCCTGTTTACCAGTTTATAAGAAAACTGGATGGGAAGCAAATCCCCGACTCATAGAAGGCGTTTCAGCCGTTAATGGACGTAAAAACAGAGGAAGATGTGAGCCACAATCACAACTACTTGTATATTTGAATGTGTGTTGTTATTGTCAAATTTTTTTTCTTGTTCGTTTGATCTGATTATCAATGTTGTTTTTGTGTTGTTGTTGTTTGTTGATTTTGTTTGTTTTAATTTCAAGTTTTCTTTTTGACAAACCATATGACTACCTATGGCATAAGTACACGTGGGAGACAAGTGTGGAGGTTTTGTCAACCTCCACCGAAAGTGTATCTCTATTTTTTTATGCTTCACGTGGGAGACAAGTGTGGGGGTTTTGTCAACCCCCGTCGAAAGTGTATCTCCATTTTCCATGCTTCACGTGTGAGACAAGTGTGTAAGTTTTGTCAAACCTCGCCGAAAGCATATCTCATTTTTTCAAATCTTGGGGCGATAAATCTGCATCGAGCAACCCCACCGAAAGTGTGTCCCCATGTGTCAAAATTTGAGAATTTTATGGGTGTATATATACATTCTGCATATTTTCATATGTCATTCCATAACTTGTCTTGCAATTGAAAAGCATAATATCTAACGTGTCTTACGCAAGATTAGAGCACTTGTAGAAATGGAGAAAACACCAATTCGGCGATTCCGCAATATATGCGTATTTTGCGGATCACAATTTGGTAAAGATGGAGAGTTTACCACAGCAGCTCTTGATCTTGGTAGGACATTAGCTGTGAGGGGTATTAATTTGATTTATGGAGGGGGTAGTCTTGGGTTAATGGGGTGTGTGTCAACAGCTACATCCCTAGAAGGGAGCAAAGTTCTCGGCATTATCCCTAAACCATTAGCTGTACGAGATATCGTAGGCAACTCTATCGGGGAAGAGTTACAGGTCTCTAGTATGCATGAGCGTATTGCACATATGGTTGTTAAGTCCGATGCATTTATAGCTTTGCCGGGTGGGTATGGTACATTAGAGGAGATATTTCAAATCACCTCTTGGGCACAGCTAAACATCCATCGGAAACCCATTGTTTTGTTATATGTTAATAATTTTTTTGATGGTTTGTTGTCCTTTCTTGATCAAGCTGTAGAAAAAAATTTCATCTCACCGTCAGCAAGGAAAATGCTGGTTACAGCTTCAACTGCAGGAGAGTTAATTGACAAACTACAAGAATTCGTCTATTCACCTGATCCAACAATGGCTCGGATAAATTGGTTTGGAGAAGGCAACAAAAGGCGTCAACTGGATTTAACCCTCCATCTGTAATCTCTATTTGCTGGTTTGCTCCGTTTTTGTTTGCTTTCTTTTTAGTGTGTTTATTTGAGATTTTTCATGTCGTTTCTTTTGAGCTTTTTCAGGTTATTTCTTTCGTCCCAGGTAATAATTTCTAATCTCGGTTTTTAGAGTGGTGGCTTAAAAAGTTCAAGTTCTCTTGAAACGCATTCTGGATCTCTTCAATCCATAATGGCTGAATAAGGAGGCTAACTTCTAAAATTTTTAGACTCATTCTAACTGACTTGTTTGTGTTTGCTGATTTGTTGGACTTTATTATTTTCTGAGTAAGTTTAGTTTTATGTAATTTCGAGTTGTGGTGTGTTTTTGTCTTTATCAGTTTCGATTCAGAAAAAAAAACATTGTGGAAAAACCTGAGAATGGCAGAATATGGGGTTTCCTTAACTCTTGAAACGCATTCTCTCTAAATAAATCTGTAGTTTGTTTATTTTATGTTGTTGGAAGTGTCTTGTTTCTTGTTTTGTTCTTCATAATAAAGGTATATAGGCTGGAAACCTTAAGTCTGCGGGCTACTTGTCCTAAGGATTGTTGAAATATATAATCTTGACTCAGGTGTAACAACGCCACGTACCTCTTTTCTTGCATTTTGTGGGTCGATGATAAGATAATGATTGAATTAAGAATAACTCTTGAAAAATAATAAATGATGCATGGATCTGTGTGCTTGAAATGTTTATTGGTTTTCGCTTTGCTTTTGATTCCTTGCGCAACATTGAGCACTGAGCTATTATCACTGAGTTATTTGTTAACTTAGAGAAAGTTTATGTAATTTAAATGTTTCTTCAGATTTCAATGAATTCTAGAACTTGTTTGATGGTCACTCAAAGCGAAATCCTAGGCTGTGCAACATTGGGGAAATGATTTAGGCCATCTTTGGACCGTTTGAGCCTTAATAGCCAACCTTGACATAAATTGATCCCTAGTTACCCCTTTGAGCCTCTGTAATCCTTTTTCTTTGTTAACTCACTAAAAGATTTCCTAACCTAAAATGATTTTGTTCCAAACAGTTAATCCCTTACCTATGAGCATGTAGATCATTCACAATTAAATGCTGAGCTATGTTCTGGTTTTGGGAAGTTAGAGGAGGTTGGGATGTATCATGAGCAATACAAGTGAGTTCCATTGTGTTTGGAAAAAAAAAAAGAAAAACAGGAAAAAAAAGCCAATCTATACCTATCGTCCACGTACTTACACATTGAGGACAATGTGTTGTTTAAGTGTGGGGGAGGGGAAGTGTAATAAAAAAAAAAGAAAAAAAAAGAACAAAAAGAACAAAAGAATAAGAATAAGAGATCTATACCCTTAAGTGTTCTTAAAAAGAATGAAACAACAAAGTGTGGGGGTGTATTTTTCTTTTGTTTTCTGCAAAAAAAAAAAAAAAGATTGAGTGTTCTAAATAAGTTTGGGGGAGTAACCTGGTGAATTGAAATGAAGTTGTGGTATAGGGTTGAGCTCTACATAGTCTTGAATGATTTATGTGTTTGTGGGTGATTTGAGCCAAATTATTATCCTTTATCATACCTTCACCCAAGCCAAACGTTACCAGCTTAATAAAGTCCTACTTGATCCTTGGTGTTGTGCATGTCTACATTAGTGGAGAGTGACTTGAAAAGCAAGCCTATGGAGTTCATTTATACACACATCTTCCATATTAAATATGATTCATTTTTATGCATAAACTCATCCGGGTTACAAGTGATTAGGTGAGAATGGCTCTACACACACACACTTGAGGAATTGAAGTGAAGCGAAACTAATATTTGAGATAAAATTGTTGATCAAGTGCATTATTTTGAAGTTTCCTTGGGTTATAATTAAGTACAATCTTTGAGGCCTATTTGCAAGATGAAGCATTTGTGTGTTTTAATTTTTTATTGATTCTGTTTCGGTTTAGTTTTATTTCATATTGTCGTAGTTGCTCGAGGACTAGCAAAGCTAAGTGTGGGGGAATTTGATAAGTGTCTATTTATATATCATTTTCATATCAATTCGTCCATGTTTCTTTGCTATATTCCTTGGTATTTTAATGTTTTTGAGTGGTTTTGATGTTTGTAGGAGTTTTGGAGCAACTTGCACAAAAATGGAGTAAAACCCTTCATTTTCACCTCTGCTAGTCAACCATCTTCTCGTATTTAATTGTATTGATATACAATGAACCCGATGACATATCATATACCGTTGAAAAGCTTTCGAAGTCTACTTTTTGGAGAAATTTA
>SNVD02006594.1:0-25376 GCA_013180625.2 Boswellia sacra | reverse complement strand
ATGTGCGCCTAAACATGATTCTAAGGCATTCACGAAGAAAATAAACTCCAAATCATGTTTCTAGATAAAGGAGGGAGAGATGACTTACCTTGACACGTATTTCCACCTTGCAAAACAAATGAGGGTTATAACAATTCATAATAAACCTAAACATGCTTTCAAGCATCAAATTAAAACCTAAACAAGCTTATTTTTAAGCATAAATAAGCATAAACATGCTTATTCTAGAAAAATACAGAAGAAAATAGGAAGGAAGAGAGAGAACTGCTTTCAAGACGTACCCTTTTCGGGTTTAGAATAATAGAATGCCTAAAAACTTTAACTAGAAAAGACTCCTTGAATTCTTAAGTACGTCTTCAAGAGGGAGAAGGGAAGATTTCAATGCGTGAGTGAAAGTGCAGAAAGAAGGTGTTTATATAGTGAAGGGCTAATGTTGAAAAAGGAAGCAAAAATTAAATGTGGAAGGTTCCAATTAAAATTTTCCAAAAAGAAAGGGGGGAGTGCCAGTCGGCTGTAGGAGGACCGTCAGTTGGTGGCAGGACAGTTGGCCAGCTGTCCTACAATTGTAGACCAATGGTGGCAGCCATTGATAGAATTGCAAAGTATGTCATTGGCTTGGCCTTTTGCAGCATCGGGGATTGATATCATCAAAGAAATAAGGCTACCAACCTCAAATGGATGTTGATATGTGGTAGTGGCCATAGACTACTTCTCAAAATGGATAAAAGTCAAGTCTTTCAATAAAGTTGGGGCAAAGTAGGTGGCTAGGTTTATTAGGAGACATATCATATCATTTGTAGATATGGTGTACAACATCACACGGTGATGGATAATGGTGTCTAATTCCAGGGAGAAATAAGGGATTTGCTGAGGTGATTCAAGGTTGAGCACCTTAAATCATCCCTATATCGACTACAAGTGCAGTTGATGCAGCAAATAAGAACATTAAAAAGATGCTTGCAAAAACAGTTCAAACATACTGAGATTGGGAGGCTACCATTCATGTTATGGGGATATAGAACCACCACAAGGAGTTCAACGAGAGCGACTCCGTTCTCCTTGGTCTATGGGACTGAAGCAGTGCTGTCTATGGAAGTAAGAATGCGATCAGCAAGGTTCATGATTGAAGCAAAGATTGCTAAGGATGAATGGACTCGAAATCGATGGGAACATTTGACACTATTGGACAAGAAAAGTTTGAAGGCTTTGTACCATATGCGGTTGTATCAAAGAACAAATAGCTCGGGTGTTTAACAAAAGGGTGAAACAAAAAAGTATCCAGGAGAGGGATTTGATACTCAAGCAACGAGAGTGTTGATACCCAACCCATGAGGGAAGTTCAAGCCGAATTATGAAGGACCTTTTTTGGTTAAAAAGATAATGACCGGCAGTGCAATCAAGATATCGGACATGGATGGAAATGAGTTCATAGAACCAATCAATATGGACAAGCTAAAAAAGAACTTTGTGCAATAGAAGAGTGTAGATGCTAAATTTGTAAAGCTCCACGATGAAATGAAAATGAATGTCTAGTGATGGAAATGACTAAAATGCCTTAGAAGCTAAGAAAAGAAAGGTGAGAAGGAATCGATGAAAGTTCTCGAAAACTAACATATGGCTTCAAAAAATCATAAAACTTAATCCAGAAGGATTCTACTGATGAGTCATATACCTTTGTGAAGATATGGATGTCTCTTTCTTGTAGAAATTTGTGGATCATGATCGGAGTGAACTCAGAAAGTTATATGCTGTCAAATAGATGAACATAAGAAGGGACTGCACTGCAAAGTGCCAAAATAGGAAGGACTGAAGGGGGAACTATGGCTCGGCTGTCAAACAATTGCCTGGCGGTCAAACAATCGCTCGGCTATTAAGTGACAGTCGTTCGACTATTAGAAAGCCATCCGGTGGTTTGCCAATAGCTACCCAACTATTGATCCCTTAATTTTGGAAATTTTTTTAATTACACCTTCCTTTTTTTTTTTTTTGGATTTTGCTTCCTTTATCCAATCCAGCCCTTAGCTATATAAATCCCCTTTGGCTTACTTTTCAAGGCACATCAATTACTGAATGTAATCATCTCTTCTCCCTCTTGAAGACACGCTCGAGAATTCAAAAGCTCTTTTCCAGTTTAAAGATTTTGGGCGTTTTATATTGCTCTAAATCTAGAAATGGTACTACCTGAGAGCAAATTTATCTTCTCCCTCCACTTTTCTATTTCATTTTCCTTCTTAGAATTAAGCATAATTAGGGTTTATTTTAATGCTTAGGAGTATGTTTAGGGCTTTATGAATTGTTTAACCCTTTTGTTTATTTTGTAAGATGGATGAGCATGTTGAGGTAAGTCCTTTATGCCTTCTTTATTAGAATCATGTTTAAGAATTTTATTTCCTTTGTGAATGCTTAGAATCATGCTTAGAATCATGCTAGGAGAACTTATAATTATTTTGAAGCATGCTGGAAAATAGCATAAAATTTGTAAGAATTATCATTTTGTCCATTTGAATGCTCAGATTGGACTAGAGTAGTCTTTGAATTTGATATTTAGAATTAGACTAGAAATGTCATGATCCTTAATGAATTGATATGAATTATGCTAAAATAACAATTGCCATAATAGAATTATCAAATCTAGGTCGAAGTATCGTGATATTAGATTATGGCCTTGTATTATTATTGAATATGCTATGAAAGAAGCTTAATAGACATTGAATAGATACATATATAGTGGTAAGAAATTCTTCATCTATCGGGTTTCGAATTGATTATTGAATGTATGAAATTTGAAGTATTTAAAGTAGAATTATTTTATCTTATTATCGAAGAACAAGTGATGTAATCCTCTTCCCCTTCCCCTATGTTTAACAGAATTATAATCCATTCTCCTCCCTCTTTCTATGTATGAAAATACAGCTACATTGATTGAATAATCACCTCACATGCTTAATAAAGATTAAAACTTGAAATATATGCCTAAATTCGACCACTTAAGCAAACTATGTAATAGCATGAGCTATTGTAATTTGGTATACCTTAATGGAGACCGGATTTTGATCTGGGCAAGTTGAATGACTCGTATGAAACTTCTCAAACCCATCTTTGAAGGGATAAGGGTAGTTTAGGTCCTAAAGCAAGTGATCGGATTGCCTCCATTCATTAGCAATTGAATAATTAGGTGGCGAATCAATTTCTTCAAGCATGCCCATGGCTTGTTTGTGTTCCCTTAAGTCTTAAAAGAGGCTTTGACATAATGTCATGGTCGCAAATGCCTCGGCAGGATGAAAGCCCCATTCCAAATGGTGACTCCACGGATGCCAAATTCTAATACCTCATATTAGTATAACAAGTCCTTGTGTCACTACAGTTTTGCACACAATGAGCATAAACTACCTAAACTAGCTGTGTGGCATTGGCATGAGAAGTCTTTGGCTCCATTTCACCCTTAGACGACTCATGTTGGTGTCACCACCTTTGAGCACATAAGAATTGTTATAAAAAGAGATTGCCCTAAAAGGATATCTTTCACTCGAAAAAGCCTAGACCATTAGACCCTTGAGACTCAAGCCTATATAGACAACTTTAGAAATTTCTAATGGGATGAATATCCAAAACCAATGTCAAAATGCATATCTATGGATGAAAATTCCCTATGAATAGAATAAAATCAACTCAAACCTCATGAAACCATGAACAAATGCCACATGTGGAATCACCCATAAGAACAAATTGGGGACATGTGCCATGAGTTAAGGTTATCATGACATTTACAAAGCTATGGTATGATAACCATGGAGAATCCAACATCAACATGTTTGTTAGAAATAAGTGAGAGAATCTCGCATTGCCACATCCCATGATGATGACTTGGGAATAACGGCAAAAACCTAGGGAACAAAGACTCAACTCTACGTGTATGAGAGAGATAAGGTTGTAAGGCTGAAAGGGTGTCTATGCCCTTGTATGAGCATGCATCATATCATGCATACATGCATGTATGGCATTAACATGTTTTTTTTTTTTTGCAACCATCATAGCTTGGGTTAGACGAGGTAGTCATTTGACAAGGCAAGAACAACCAGTTGGCAAGGCTAAACATGTGTGAAAGGGGCTTTCATCCCAATAGAGCATTTTTTACCACAACACTGTGTCAAGGCCTCTTTTGAGACTTAAGGGAATACAAACGAGCCACAGGCACACCCACAAAAATGGAGTTGCCACCTAATTATTCAATTGGGAATGAGTAAGGGCAATCCGATCCCTTGTTTCAGGACCTAAACTACCCTTATTCCTTTAGAGATGGGTTTGAGAACTTAGGTATGAGTCATTCGTGTTGACTAGATCAAAATTCGACCTCTATTAGGGTATACTAAATAAAAATAACTCATGTTGTTATACAGTCTATCTAAGTTGTTTATTTTATGCACACATTCCAATTTTGTCTTCTTTAAGACAAGTGAGGTGATTAGTCAATCATAGCAATTGTATATTCATGCATAGAAAGAGGGAGGACAATGGATTACATTTTCATCAAACATGAAAAAAAAGGGAAGAGGATTACATCGCTTATTCTTCAACAACAAAATAAATTAATTCTACTTTAAATACTTCAAATAAAATATTTCATACAATCATATGAATCATACATTCAATAATCAATTTGAAACCTAATAGATGGTGAATTCCTCACCACCGTATGTGAGTCTATTCAACATCTATTAAGCTTCTTTCATGGCACCATTCAAATATTCATTCAATTATTCCAAGTGATGGTCCCTCACCACTAATGTGAGTCCATCACCTCTTCATGGCATCATACAATAACACTTCTAAATATGATACATTTATAATATATTCACACATTCATAAATCAATTAATCTAAACAAAGCCATTATCTTAAATCATGGCATTCTAGCCTATATTGCTATTTTAGCATAATTCATATTATCATGGCATTTACAGTCGAAACATGGTTACCATGGCATGTTCTAGCCTAACCACGGCATTTCTAGCCTAATTCAAACAATTGAAATCAAACAAGGCTGTTATAGCCCAATCCAAGCATTGAAAGGATATACAAGGTAATTCGTACTTATTTTATGCTATTTCCTAACATCCTTCAAAGCAGTTGTAAGTTTTTTTAGATGATTCTAATCATGAGCTCCTAAGCATCATTGGAGATATGTGCTCCTAAGCATGATTTGAAGCATTCGTGAAGAAAATAAACTCCTAAACATGTTTCTAATAAAGAAAGGAAAGCGGACTTACCTCGAAACGCTTATCCATCTCGCAAAACAAATAAGGGTTAGAAAATTTCATAATAACCCCTAAAATGCTTCCAAGCATAAAAATAAATCCTAAAAATGCTTAATTCTACGCAAGCAAAATAAAGAAGAAAATAGGAGGGGGAAGAGAGAATTACTCTCAAAACATACCCTTACCGGGATTAAAGCAATAGAATGCCTAAAAAACTTTAAATTATAATAGACTTCTTGAATTCTTGAGTGTGTCTTCAAGAGGGAGAAGAGATGATTATTCTTAACAATTCGTGTATCTTGCAAGGTGAGAAAGGGACTATTTATATAGAAAAGGGGTGAAGCTAAAAAAGGAAGCAAAGAAACAAAAAAGGAAGGTTTTAATCGAAAAATTCCAAAAATACATCACCAACAGCTAGGCGGCTGTTGGTAAACCATCACCAAGTGGTTCTTTACTCTCTTCAGACTTTGCATTTGTTAGGTTTCATGCCCTTCTTCTAAGTATTCTTCATGCTTTTATTCTTGATTCCTTCTGGTCCGCTAGGGCAAATTCTTTATTTGTCATGTTCTAACATTCTTCATTCTTGAATTCTCTCGCATTCGTCATGCTCTTCATTAGGGAATTTCTTATCATGTTGTTGATTCCCTGACTCATTGGGGATATTTCCATCATCCTTAAAATTTCCTATAAAATATCAAACAATTCATGATGGTAAATTCAAATAAGTTCTAGATTTTACCGTATTTGATGTTGTCTTCCAATGAGGCTTCTTTCTTGTGTTTACATAAATTATTTCATGTGATTTTGGCTATCGAAAATCTATCTTTCAATGTGGCCCAAATTTCTTTCTAAATTCTTCTTCTTCAAATCCCTTCTTCAAGGTGAACTTCTTTCTTTAAGGCAGATTTCCTTTTTAAGCTGAACTTCAAATTTCCTTTTTAATATCCCTTCTTCAAGGTGGACTTTGAATGCTCTATTCAAGGTAGATGTCTTCTTCAAGGGGACAATCTTTCTTTAAAGTGGATGCGTTCTTCAAGGGAGATGATTTCTTCAAGGTGAACATCAAACTTAAACTTTCTTTTTCAAAACAGTAGTCCTCTTCGATTGTCTTCCACTGTGGCAGTTCTTAATATTATCATAATATTATTCATTCTAAGCACCTTGTGCAGGCACTACTATAGACACTAAATTGTTAAGGCTCAATGATGAAATGAAGATGAATGTCAAATAATAAAAATGACCAAAATGCCCTTGGAATCCAAGAAAGGAAAGGTGATAAGGAATTGATGAAAGGTCTTGAAAACTAACATGTGACTTCAAAAAATCATAGAAATTAATCCAGAAGGAATCTAATGATGTACCATATACCATTGCGACTACAGATGTCTAGTTTTTATATAAATTTATAGATCATGAATTGGAGTTGAATTTAAAAAGTTATGCGTGATCGAACAGACGAAGGCAAAAGGGACTTCACTACAAAGTGTCAAAATAGGAAGGCCGAAGGGAGCACAACCACCTAGCTGTTGACCAACAACCACCTGACAGTCATGCAATAGCCCGAATGTTGAGTGACAATCACCTAGCTGTCTGATAGCTACCCAATGATTTGCCAAAAATTGCCCAACTGGTAGTCCCCTAATTTTGGAACATTTTGATTCTGACCTTCCTTTTTTTTTCTTTACTTCCTTTTTCAAATCCAGCATCTATATAAACCCCCCTGGGCTCACTTCTCAAGACACACTGATTATTGAATATAATCATCTTTTCTCCTTTTTGAAGATACACTCAAGAATTCGAAAAGTCTTTTCCAGTTCAAAGATTTTTAGGCGTTCTATTGACCTAAACCCATTAAGGGTATGTCTTGAGAGTAGTCCTCTCTTCTCCCTCTTACGTTCTTGTTATTTTTCTTGCTTAGAATTAAGTATTATTAAGGTTTATTTTTATGTTTGGGAGTATACTGGGGTTATTATGAATTGCTCTAACCCTTATTTGTTTTGCGAGATGGATAAACGTGTTGAGGTGAGTCTGCTATCCCTTCTTTATTAGAATCATGTTTAGGAATTTTAATTTCTTTGTGAATGCTTATAATCATGCTTAAGATCACATAATTAGAATCATGCTTCAAAAATTTATAATTGCTTTGAACTATGCCAGGAAACAGCATAGAATAGGTTGGAATTACCATATTACCCCTTGAATGCTTAGACTGGGCTAGAATAGCCTTGTTTGATTTTAATTGTTTTTTATTATTTGAATTAGGCTAGAAATACCATGATTAGGCTAGAAATGCATGATCCCTTATGAATTAATAGGAATTATACTAGAATAGCAATAGGCAGAATGTCACGATAGAATTATCAAATCTAGGCTAGGATGCCATGATTCTAGATTATGGCTTTATATTTTGATATATGTGAATGTACGAATATACCATGATTAGAAACATGGTTGGTACGATGCCATGAAGTGATGGTGGACTCACATTGATGGTGAGGGACTATTACTTGTAAAGAACGGATGTATAAGTATATGCTTAAAAAGGCTTAATAGACATTGAATAGACTCACATATGGTGATGATGTATTCATTATCTATTGAGTCTTGAATTGACTATTTGTATTTGATATTTGAATTTATGATTTATGTGAATGAATGAATGCTATATTTTTGAAGCATTTAAAGTAGAATTTACTTTATTATTGAAGAACAAGCGACGTAATCCTCTTCCATTTCCCCCATGTTTGAAGGAAATGTAATCTATTATCCTCTCTTTTTCTATGGATGAATTTGTAACTATTACTTGATTGAATAATCTCATATGTTTAATAAAAGTTGAAAATAGAAATGTGTGTGAAATGAACAACTTAGGCAGATTGTATATCAATATGAGATAATTTTATTTGGTATACCCTAGTAGAGGCCAGATTCAGATCTAGGCGGGTCGACTTACTCATACCTGACTTCCTGAACCCATCTCTGAAAGGATGATGGTAGTTTAGGTCCTGAACTGAGGGATCGGATTGCCCTCATTCATTTTCAATTGAATAATTAGATGGCAACTCCATTTCTCCATACGTGCCCATGGCTCGTTTGTGTTCCCTTAAGTCTCGGAAGAGGCTTTGACATAATGTCATGGTCGTAGACACTCTAACGGGATGAAAGCCCCATTCACAACTACTTGAATTACTTGATCCATGTTTTTAACACATCATGTTGCTTCAGGTGATCGTTGAGTGTCATCGAGATAGAGCTGACTTTGCACATCATGTTGCCTGAAAGAAGTCTCATCAAGATGGAGCTGACTTTGCACATCATGCTACTTTAGAGAAATCTCATCAAGACGAAGCTGCCTTTGCACATTATGCTTTTCAAGGGAAGTCTCATCGAGATGTAGCTGACTTTGCACATCATGCCAGTTGAGAGAAATCTCATCGAGATAAAGCTGCCTTTGCACAGTGTGCTTCTTGAGAGCAGTCTCATCGAGATTGAGCTACCTGATCCATGTAGCTTACACATCATGCTGACTTGGCTAGCCTAACCCAGGTGATTTACACATCATGCTAAACTGAGGAGCCTAATTCAGGTAGCTTGCACATCGTGCTGACTAAGAAGCGTAATCCAAGTGGCTTGCATAACGTGCTGACTAAGGAGCCTAATCCAGGTGATTTTTTTCACATCATGCTGACTGAGGAGCCGGATCCAGGCAACTTGCACATCGTGCTAAATTGAGGAGCCTGATCTAGGTGGCTTGCACATCGTGCTAACTGAGGAGCCTATTCTAGGCAATTTGCACATCATGCTAAATTGAGGAGCTTGATCCAGGCAGCTTGAACATCATACTGCTTCCGTTATGTCTCCTCAAGACTAAACTGCCTGATCTAGATGGCTTGCACATTGTGTTGCTTCAATTGAGTTTCATCGAGAAAAACTTGGGAGCCTGATCTAGGTGATTTACACATTATGCTAAACTAAAAAGCCTAATCCAGGTGTTTTTTGCACATCGTACTGGCTGAGGAGCCTGATCGAGGCGACTTGTACATTTTGTTGACTAATGAGCCTTATCCAGGCGGCTTCCACATCTTGCTGACCGATGAGCCTAATCTAGGTAGTTTGCACATTGTTCTAAATTAAGGAGACTAATCTAAGCTGCTTGCACATTTTGCTAACCAAGGAGCCTAATCTACGCAATTTGCATATTGTGCTAAATTGAGGAGCCTAATCCAGACGACGTGCACATCGTGTTGCTTCCATTATGTCTTACCGAGACTGAACTGCTTGATCTAGATAGCTTGCACATCGTGCTGCCTGGATTGGGTCTTATCAAGACTAACTTGCATATCATGCAGCTATTGCTATTTCTGTAGACGTTGAGCCCATTTACTTTATGGCTACCCCAGTATTTCATACTGCATTGTGATTCTGCAAAACCTTGTCACTTTTGGACTATGCTTCATTTTGGCTCATGCTTCCTACAGGAAAAGGATTTAGGACTCATGTATGCATGCTTTATGTTGATGCTAAATATGTATCCTTTTGGAGCTAGGCGATCATTGAAGGTATGGACCGACTCTAGGCCAGCTTCTTCTTCTTACTAGAGGATACTGAGGATGACTTAGCGATGAGTAGAGAAACACTTTTGGTATTGCATACTTATGCAATGAATCTTTAAATGCTCAAAGCAATCCTCCAACAAATAGTTAGTCTGCCTATCTCAAGCACTATTTCTTATGCTTCCATCGAGATGATTGAAACAATTCTACCTGTCATGTTTCCAAAATAGCTAGGGCAATTCTTTGCCCCTCTTATTCTTTTCTTTTCTCAAGATGAATGGGCAATTTTTTGCCCCCCTTGCTTATTTTCACTTCTTCAGATGAATGGGCAATTCTTGGCACCCTGTATGAAGAGTTTAATACTATCCTAGGGAATTTCTTCATGTAGATATCAATGCTGGACAAAATGGCTAACTTCTTTCATATATCTTGCTTCTTCACTGTTGGTTGCAAGGTTGCCTTGATGGGAACTACTGGTAGATTTTTCTTCTTCTTAACATGTTTTCAACACATCTAATATCCTCTAAAACTAAATTGAAATGCTAATGTGAGTTGTGCATTAATTTGATTCACAATTGAATTCTTCAAAGATTTCTCAAATTCGATAGCTCAAAGATAATGCATTGACATCATGATTGTTCACAATTTTGACTCTAATGCAAGAATTATTTCATTCAAGATTCTTCATGCGTGTGTGTATAGCCAATCATGCTTCACTCTTTGAAACTCGGATACCTTTATGTAAATAGGGGCTAATGATCAATCTCTAATGAAAAAAGGCTACCATTAACCTACTTTTCACACCACTATTCACTAATATAGACTGATCACAATGTCAAGGAGCATTAGGGCTTTATCAAGCTTGTAGTGATAGGCTAAGGTCAAGGCATGGTAAAGGAATTTATAAGGTTAACTCAACCATAGTCATAAAACCATTCCAGTTTTTAATTGAGAGCATGAAATCGTTTTCATCACTCTGTTTGTTTCAATTTTGAATGGCTACACCTTTAAACTTTGAGTCTTCGTCCACCACATTTGCCTTGATTTTGATTTTGAGTGGCTACACCCCTAAACTTTACAAGCAATGGAATTAGGACTCTTTTTTTTCTTTCTTTTTTCTCTTTTTTCTTCTTTCTTTTTTCTATTCATTTTTTTCTTCTTTTCTTTTCTTTCTTCTTCGAGCTCAAAATTACAGGAAAACTTGTCAGCTTCCTTTCGTTCTCCTATAAGCATGGCTCTCAATGTTTTTCATTTTTAGAATGTTCATATGATATGAGTGAAGGGTACTAGGTAGGAAAAAAAATTTAAATGTTAGGATAAATTTTATGGTTTGACAAGGAAAATGCTTGATTAGGCTCAATAGTTTGCGCTAGGGACAATTAAGAAAGCATAGGTGGGCTTGAAAGGCTCAATCTATCCAGAAAAGACCTAAGTCACTTCCCTCATGTTGTGAAGCCTAGGATTTCACCTCAATTAGTGATCAAATGGGTTATAGAGTCCTATGAGATCTCAACACTAAGCTTTATTCACATAAAGTTTCTCTAAGTGATATTAAGTTCCATATTGATGGCCATTATGCTCAAATGATTGAAGAATAAAAAATGAAACTCATCTAGCAAAAAAGGGTCAAGCATGCAGAAAACACAATCTCATGTATTACCAAAAATCTGTTTCTAATGATTATCATGATTTTATCAATGATCATCAAAATAACACACAACTCAGAAACATAACATTCTTAAAATGAAGCAATTCAAAACATCATTATTCTTTTTTGGGGTCAGGAATTTTTCTATTATTGATCAGGTCTTGTATCCCATGTGGTTAGCTGGTCAAGGGTTTTTTTTAGGCTTTGGTGTCAACGAGAACAACACAAATTGGGCATGGAGCTCGTCAAATACTTAAGATAAGGGTTGTCCCAATTGCTTAAACTTTCTTGATTGATACTCTTTGACTTCCTCGTCATCTGGCCCGCTAGTTTGGTCATACTGCCCTTGATTTCTTCTAGGGATTTATTGTTGCTTCTTTTCTGCCTAGCCCCAAAATCGTCTATTTGGATGCTCAAATCATATAAGTCTTTGAAAGTTTTGAATTGAAAGCCTGGAAGCCTATCACTAGTAAAGTCATGAGCTATATTAATCACCATTCGGACCTGGTCCTTCTCCTCAAGCCTCAATATCATCTTAGCGGCTTTGGGCCCCAACGGACTGTACACTGAAAAAACCTCATTGGGCTTCTGGTAAGTAGCCTCCAAATCCCTTAAAGTAGTTGGGTATTATAGCAGTACTGCTCTACAAACTATTCAGAAAGCTCCTCCCAATCTTCTTGAACTCTTTTGGAAAGATCATGGCACCATACTACCACATCATCTTTTAAGGATAGCATGAAGTACTTTAAGATGTACTCCTTTGACAAATGAGTGGTGGCCATGATAGTAGCATATTGTCTTAGATGTATCTTCGGATTGCCCTCTCCATTGAATTTGGGTAAGTTTGGTAAGCAAAACTTTGGTAGCAAATCATTGTCTCCAATAAGTAGGATATCATCTAGGTTTTTGACCCCTTTTAACCCCTTCTTCTCTAAGAGGAATTGGACCTTCTCCATGCCCTCGGCCAATTGCTTGACCGATTCGGGTTCTTCTTCATTGATTGGGCTTTTCCCCCTATCTTTGCCTTGGCTAGTCTCACCATCACCAGCATAACCTTCGATTGATGATTGGTTCATGTAATTGGGTCCATTCCATAGAGCTTTGATGAGTTGGAATATTTATTGTTGGAGTACAGTGACGTTAGCCCTTATTTGAATCATCTCATTGTTGTCATTGGGTGCAGCCATTTCAACGACTGGTTCTCCTTGCCTTGTAAAACAACCACCTCATCTAACCTAAGCTATGATGGCTTCAAAACAAAGGTGTTAATGCCATGCATGCATGCTCATACATAGACATAGACACACTTTAAGCCTTACAGCCTTATCTCTCCTATAAATGTAAAGTTAAGTCTCTATTCCTAGATTCTTTGGCCTCACTCCTAAGTCATCATCATGGGATATGGGAATGCAAGATTCTCTCACCTAATTCTAACAAACATGTTGATGTTAGATTCTTCATGATTATCATAACATGACTTCTAAATGTCATGATAACCCCAACTTGTCGCACATGTCCCTGTATTGTTCTCCTGGGCGATTTAACATGTGACATTCATTAATAGTTCCATGAGGTTGAGTCGATATTATTCTAGTCACGGAGAATTTACATCCTTAGACATGCATTTCAATATAGGTTTTTGATATTCATCATATTGGAAATTTCTAGCTTCATTCACATGGGCTTGAGTCTCAATGGTCCAATGGTCTAGGCTCCTTTGAGTGAGAGATATCCGTCTAGGCCAATATCTTTTTATACCAATTCAATAGTATGTGCTCAGAGGTGGTAACAACAACATGAGTCATCTAGGGGTCAAATGGAGCCAAAGACTTTTCATTATAATGCCACACGATTAGTTTAGGTAGTTCATGCTCATTATGTGCAAAAGCGTAGTGATGCAAGGACTCAAAATATCAACACGAGGTATTAGAATTTTGTATCCTAATCAGAATCAACTTCTTCTATCCCCAGTGGAGTCGCCAATGTGAACGGGGATTTCATCCCACCAAAGTGTTTGCAACCATAACACTATGTCAGTGCCTCTTTCGAGACTTAAGGGAACACAAATGACCCATGGGCATGTCTGGAGAAATAGAGTCACCACCTAATAATTCAATTGGCAATGAATGGGGGAAATACAATCCCTTGCTTCAGGACCCAAACTATTATCATCCCTTTAGAGATCGGTTCAGAAAGTTAGGTACGAATCATTCCCCTCGCCCATATCAAAATCTGACCTCCATTAGGGTATACCTAACAAAAATAGCTCATACCGTTATACAGTCTGCCTAAGTTGTTTATTTTATGCACACATTCCAATTTTATCTTCTTTAAGACATGTGAGATGATTATTCAATTGTAGCAATTGTATATTCATACATAGAAAGAGGAAGGAGAATGGATCACTTTTTGTCTAACATGGGAAAAAAGGAAGAGGATTACATCGCTTGTCCTTCAATAATAAAATAAAATAATTCTACTTTAAATACTTCAAATAAAATATTTCATATATTCATATGAATCATACATTCAATAATCAATTCGAAACCGAATAGACAATGAAGTCCTCACCACTATATGTGAGTCTATTCAATATCTATTAAGCATCTTTCATGATACCATTCAAATATTCATTCAATTATTTCAAATGATGCTCCCTCACCACCAATGTGAGTCTAGCACCTCTTCATGGTATCATAAAATAATGCTTCTAAACATGTTACATTTGTAATATATTCACACATTCATAAATCAAGTAATCCGAACAAAGCTATAATCTAGAATCATGGCATTCTAGCCTAGATTGTTAATTCTGTCATGACATTCTACCTATTGCTATTCCAGCATAATTCATATTATCACAGCATTTCTAGCCTAAACATGGTTATCATGGCATATTCTAGCATAATCATGGCATTTCTAGCCTAATTCAAACAATTGAAATCAAACAAGACCCTTCTAACCCAATCCAAGCATTCAAAGGGTATGCATGGTAATTCCTACCTATTATGTGCTATTTACTAGCATGCCTCAAAGCAATTGTAAGTTTGCCTTGCATGATTCTAATCATGAGTCCCTAAGCATCATTCTAGACATGTGTTCCCAAGCATGATTCTAAGCATTTGTGAAGAAATAAACTCCTAAACATGTTTCTAATAAAGAAAGGAAAGCAGACTGACCTCGACACGCTTATCCATCTCGCAAACAAATAAGGGTTAGAACATATCATAATAACCACTAAACATGCTTCTAAGCATAAAATTAAATCCTAAACATGCTTATTCAAAGCATAAATAAACCTAAACATGCTTAATTGTAAGAAAGAAAAATAAAGAAGAAAATAGGAGGGAGAGGAGGGAATTGCTCTCCAGACATACATAGGTTTAGAGCACTAGAGCGCCTAAAAAACTTTAAAATGGAAAAGAATTCTCGAATTCTTGAGTATGTCTTCAAAGGGAGGAGAGACGGTTATCCTTAATAATTTGTGTGTCTTGCAAAGTGAGAAAGGGGTTGTTTATATAAAGATAGGGTGAAGCTAAAAAAGGAAGCAAAGAATCAAAAAAGCAAGGTCTTAATCAAAAAATTCCAAAAATACATGACGAACAGTCATCGAGCGGTTGTTGACCAATAGCGAGGTGACTATTCACCTTTAGTTCTTTCTATTTTACCACTTTACAGTGTAGTTCCTTATGGCCTTTGTCTGTTTGATCACGCATAACTTCGAGTTCAACTCTGATTCGCAATCCATAAATTTCTATGAAAACTAGATATTCATAGCTTCATAGCGGTATGTGACTCATCGGCAGATTCTTTTCTAATTAATTTTTGTGATTTTTTTAAGTCACATGTTAGTTTTCGAGGCCTTCAACCAATTCCTTCCCACCGTCTTTGTTTTGACTTCCAAGGGCATTCTAGTCATTCCTTTCACTTGACATTCATCTTTGTTTCATCATCGAGTCTAAAAAATCCAGAAGTCTACAATCCCTTCCTCTTGTTTAGTGGAAATATAATCTATTCTTCTCCCTGTTTTTTTGGATGTATATAAACTATTGATTCCTCTATCATGCTATCTTTAAAAGATGATGTAGTAGTTTGGTACCATGATCTTCCCAAGAGAGTTTGAGAGGATTGGGAAGAAGTGCCCGAATAGTTTATAGAATAGCATCGCCATAATACCCAACTGAGGGTAACTTTGAGGGAATTTGAGATGATGTGCCAAATATAATTCCAAGCTTTTGGAGGCATCACGAGAAGTATGAGTTCCACTAAGTGACCAGTCACAAGATTGATGATTATACTTATCTTTGCCATGAAATCCAAGGCTTGATTGACAAAGGTCAGATTCTTGATCCAAAATTGGAAAAGCCCAACACAAGAAGCAACCCATTACCCAACTATAATCGGGTACCTCCTCCAACAACCAATATGATTGGATCAGGCTTAATCGAGGAAGAAATGATGAACTTTTTTGAAGAAAAGAGTGGGTTAGTAAGGCCAGCAAAGCCAAGAGAAGGGAGAAGACCAAACTTAAGCAATAAGAAGGTACATTACAAAACTGGCCGCGAAGAACAAGCCCAAGGTAAAGGAGCCTTGGGCAGAAGTGCCCAAGGAGATCATTGAAAGCATGAAAGAGGAGCTCATTCCTTTGGTAACCTAGATTTTCACTAAGAAGGGCAGATGGACCAATATTGTTGTAAAAGGGGTCAAGCAAAGCTTGGAGCTTGAATTTCTATCCCTTATCCATAAGGAAGAGGAACAAGAAAAAGAATATAAAGAAGAAGTTGAGGTGGAAGATAAAGAAGCATCTGCTAAGAAGAAGTCGATACCAACAAGTGCCTTTGTCACAAAGTGGATGGCTAAAAAAAAGGCTAGAAGAGGTCCACCACCTCGAAGACTCAAGGTGAAGAATTGTAGTGAAACTGGGAAGGGGAAACGAGGTAAGAGTCTTGTGAGAAGGGAGAGCTTGCCTAGAAGATGTAAGGAGGCGAGAGTCATGGGTATTTGGGATGACATTCCTAAAGTCAAACCCTTCCAAACATTTAGGCCGACTTTAGTAGTGATGAAGAAGGGGAAGTGAGAGACGAGGGAGAAATACATGAGGTAGAAGCACTTAAGGTTGAGAATAACAATGTCCAAGGAATGACAAGCAGTGGTAGGTTTTACCATGAGAAGGTGATAAGTGTCTATTTATATATCATTTTCATATCAATTCGTCCATGTTTCTTTGCTATATTCCTTGGTATTTTTATGTTTTTGTGTGGTTTTGATGTTTGTAGGAGTTTTGGAGCAACTTGCACAAAAATGGAGTAAAACCCTTCATTTTCACCTCTGCTAGTCAACCATCTTCTCGGATTTAATTGTATTGATATACAATGAACCCGATGACATATTATATACCGTTGGAAAGCTCTCGAAGTCTATTTTCTGGAGAAATTTACGGTTTATAAATCCATTCAGTGTACCAAAAGTTGTAATCAAAACAGTGTGAGAAGTATAGAAATGTAATTCCACAAATCACTGTAGCATGTATAATACGGGACACTGTAGCAGATTACTGTAGCAGAGTATTTAAACACATTTTAGGGTTTTATTTTCAGAACTTTAAGAGGGGAGAACGTGGAGGAGGCTGCATCTTTGGATTTCTCTCATCTCTTGGAGTTCTTGAAGGAGATTGAAGGCTTGGAAAGAGGAAGAACTACAATCCAAAGAGATTTCATCAAATTTGCTAAGTTTTTCCCTTTCCCTTCATTTTCTGGAATGTCTCCATATTGTATTGTATTTGTATTCTGTCTGAATATGTGTAACTAAATCTGAATTGGTTGAGGGTGATTTCAAAGCCCTTGATATGGTTTTTGTGAATTGATTGTGCAAGGAATTGTTATCCAATTCTCTAATTGAAGTTGCTTGTATTTTCCCATGTTTAATGCTTATGATTGCTTGCTGGATTGTATTTGGGTGGCCAACTGAATATAATCTGGATATTGTCTATTGCTAGACTAGAAATCTTGATCCGTAATTGTCTTGAATTTCTAATCATTAGTAGCAAAATTGTGATCAGAGATTGCAATTGGAGAATATAACCTAAGTTAAATAATCCGAGCTTGTGTGTTTATTGCTTAGATCAACCTATCTTTCTTATCATAATGCATCCATTGAATTAAACTCAGAGAGCTTGTTCTAGGTTGTTTAATGGATAGAGATTAAATAAAGAGCTTGTTTTATTTAACAACAAAGTAAGGAAAGATTGGGATAACAGAGCTTGTTGTTATCTACGGTTGATAACTTCAATGCTGTAATTGGATGACAATTCTACGATTAATTCGCAAATCCATATCTTGTGGTAGAGAAGGATCCCTTAACCAGCTTTCTCTCATTGATTTTTCATTCGAATTAACTTTCTGTTTTGTTATTCTTTGTTTGCATTATTATTTCACTTAGTTAATCAATCAACAAAACCCCCCATTTGTTCTGTTGTGGCTGTAAAATAACAAATTCAATTAGAATCAATCCTCGTGGGAACGATATCTTACTTATCACTTTATTACTTGTGCGACTAGTATACTTGCTAGTTTCGAACGCATCAAGTTTTTGGCGCCGTTGCCGGGGATTGATTTTCTAATCAATTTGTTATTCTGTTTTTACTACTGATTCTTGATTGTTATTTCCTGATTGTTTGTGTTTAGGCTTTTATGTCCGAGGGAGAAGCGGATCAGCGACTTAAGAGAATTAAGAGTTTCTCCAATCCTCGAATTTAAGACTAAATCGTTCAATTTCCACTCCACCTCCAGAATTTGACCTTGCACGACATACTTCCCTCCCATCTTCTTGCAGTTCAATCAAATCTGAATCGGAAGCAATGGCGATGGAAAACGATCAGACTCTTAAGGAGTTAGCGGCTCCAATTATTGATCAACAACCGCTATGCATAAGCACCAATTCTGAGATAGATTTTGAACTTAAATCTGGACTGATTCATCTCTTACCTACATTTCATGGTTTTGCAGGAGAGGATCCGAACAAACACCTCAAAGAATTTCATGTGGTATGCTCAAGTATGAAGCCAACCGGTGTTTCTGAAGAGCAAATTAAATTGAGAGCCTTCCCATTCTCATTAGCAGATTCGGCAAAAGATTGGCTATACTATCTACCACCAGGTACCATTACCACTTGGAATGAGATGAGTAAACTCTTTTTGGAGAAATACTTTCCAGCCTCGAAAGTTACAAATATTAGAAAAGATATTAGTGGCATTCGACAATACAATGGAGAATCACTTCATGAATATTGGGAGAGATTTAAAAGGTTATGTGCTAGCTGTCCAAACCACCAAATTAGTGATGGACTCCTAATTCAATATTTCTATGAGGGTCTCTTACCAATGGAAAGGAGTATCATTGATGCTGCTAGTGGTGGAGCACTAGTTAATAAAACACCGAACGTTGCAAGACGTTTGATTAGTGACATGGCAGCGAACTCCCAACAATTCAGCAGTCAATTTGAGCCACAACTACCAAAAAGAGTAAATGAGGTAAGTACTTCAAACATTGAACAACAACTTTGTGAACTTACCTCTCTTGTAAAAAAAATGGCTGTAGGACATATGCAGCAATCTTATGCATGTGGAGTATGTTCTGCCATGGACCATCCAACCGACATGTGTCCAACTTTGCAAGAAGGAGATACAGAACAAGCCAATGCCATGGGTGGATTTCCAGGACAACCAAGGCAAAGGTATGACCCTTTCTCCAATACTGACAATGCTGGATGGAGAGATCACCCTAATTTAAGATATGGGAATCATCAACCAATTGCCCCAAATGCCATACCAAATCGACCACCAGGTTTCAATCAACCAAGGGTGCAGCAACCATTTCAAGCACAACCACAACCAGCACCACAACCAGCTCCACAAAATTCAGGTATGTCTCTCCAGGATATTGTTAAAGCACTTGCCACTAACACAATGCAATTTCAGCAGGAAACTAGGGCAAGTATCCAAAACCTGGAAAATCAAATGGGACAATTGGCCACTAACATGAGCAAATTTGAGAGTCAAAGCTCAGGAAAATTACCTTCTCAGCCGGTGATCAATCCAAGAGAGAATGCTAGTGCTGTAACTTTGAGAAGTGGGAAACAATTAGATATTCCACCAAAGAAATCACAAATTGATGAAGGGGATGATACCACTTCTACCATGAACAAAACATCCACTTCTAAGGTAAATCCTAAAATTTCCATTCATTCATATGTTACCCCTCCACCATTTCCCAGCAGATTTGCAAAATCAAGGAAGGAGGAACAAGAACAAGAAATCCTGGAAACTTTTCGCAAGATCGAGGTAAACATACCACTTCTGGATGCTATCAAGCAAGTGCCTCGTTATGCAAAATTTCTCAAAGAGTTATGCACCAACAAGAGGAAGTTGAAAGGAAATGAGAAGGTAAGTGTGGGGGAAAATGTTTCAGCTGTATTGCAAAGAAAAATTCCTCCGAAATGCAAAGATCCAGGTACGTTCACCATTCCATGCACCATTGGTAATACCAAGTTTGAAAGAGCTATGTTAGATTTAGGAGCATCTATTAATGTCATGCCATATTCTATTTATGCTTCCTTGAATCTTGGACCCCTTGCGAAAACTGGTATTATCATTCAATTTGCTGATCGTTCTAATGCATATCCCAAGGGAGTTGTGAAAGATGTGCTTGTGCAGGTGAATCAATCGGTATTTCCAGCAGACTTTTATGTTCTGGAAATGGAGGATGAGACATCTCCCAATCCAACACCGATTCTTTTGGGGAGGCCATTCTTGAAAACTGCCCTAACGAAGATTGATGTTCATGAGCACTCTTTACCACGGAATTTGATGGCGAGGTGATTCGTTTCAATATTTTTTGATGGCAATGAGGTACCCTAGTGACTTGCATTCTGTGTTTGCAGTGGAATGTTATCGATTCTTTGCAAAACAACTTTTATGATTAACTCGCAGGATGCAATTGGAAGTAGCCATTAGTGAGCACATAGGGGCAGAAAATTCCAGAGAATCGAGAAGTTGATAACAAGTGTCTAAAGAAGTGGGGAAGCTATGCAAGCTTGGATGAGACTATAAGCTATCACCACAATAGGTATGATTGTTTCGTACATTGAATGCCTTTAATCTTAATGAGAAACTTGTTTCCTTCTGTGATGAAAGCCACCTGCCTTGGAGCTTAAGCCTCTTCCATATCATTTGAAACATGTATTCTTGGGTGAGAAGGATACTTTGCCAGTCATAATAGCCAAGGGCCTTACACCATTATAAGAAGAGAAACTCATCCAAGTGCTTCGAGATCACAAAACAGCCATTGGGTGGACAATTGCTGACATCAAAGGTATTAGCCCAGCCATATGCATGCACCGTATCTTATTAGAAGAAGGTTCCAAGCCCACTCGAGAAGCACAGTGGAGGTTGAATCCTCCAATGATGGAAGTTGTCAAGAAAGAAATCCTGAAATTGTTAGATGTGGGTGTGATTTATCCAATTTCGGACAGCAAGTGGGTGAGTCCAGTCCAAGTTGTTCCAAAGAAATCTGGTGTTACGGTGGTTAAGAATGACAATAATGAGCTAGTTCCCACTCGTATCCAAACTGGCTGGCGAGTTTGTAGTGATTATCGGAAGCTAAATACAGTAACCCGCAAGGATCACTTTCCTTTGCCATTCATTGATCAAATGCTGGAGAGATTAGCAGGTCATTCTCATTATTGTTTTCTGGATGACTATTCAGGATATAATCAGATTGTCATTGCCCTTGAGGATCAAGAGAAAACTACATTCACATGCCCATTCGGTACATTTGCCTATCGACGCATGCCATTTGGTCTTTGCAATGCCCCTGCCACTTTCCAAAGGTGTATGGTAAGTATTTTCTCTGATTATGTTGAGAACATCATTGAGGTATTTATGGATGACTTTAGTGTTTTTGATGATTCTTTTGATAAATGCCTTGGCAACCTTACCCTTATACTTCAAAGATGCATAGAAACTAACCTTGTTCTGAATTGGGAGAAATGTCATTTTATGGTAGATCAGGGTATAGTTTTGGGACATGTTATTTTTGCTAAGGGTATAGAGGTTGATAAATCCAAGATAGATCTTATATGTTCCTTACCACCTCCCACAAGTGTGCGGGATATTCGTTCGTTTCTTGGTCATGCAGGTTTTTATCGTAGATTCATCAAAGATTTCTCGAAGATAGCATTGCCCCTATGCAGATTATTACAGAATGATGTGGCCTTTGAATTTGATGAGAAATGCAAAGAGGCATTTGAGAAACTGAAGGAACTCTTGACTTCGGCTCCAGTAATCCAATCTCCGAATTGGAATCATCCATTCGAGATCATGTGTGATGCAAGTGACTACGCTGTGGGTGCCGTTTTGGGTCAACGAATTGGCAGAATTCCACATGCCATTTACTATGCATCTCGAACTTTAAATGATGCTCAGCTTAATTATTCTACCACTGAGAAAGAGCTGCTAGCGGTTATTTTTGCTTTAGAAAAGTTTCGATCTTATTTGATTGGTACTAAAGTATCCGTTTATTCTGATCATGCAGCTTTGAGTACTTGCTCACAAAGAAAGATGCTAAACCAAGGCTTATCAGGTGGATACTCCTTTTACAGGAGTTTGACTTGGAAATCAAAGACAAGAAGGGAAGTGAAAACTTAGTTGCAGACCATCTCAGTCGCATTGTCCATGACGAGGATGTACTGCCATTACAAGAAAGTTTTCCGGATGAACAATTGCTGTCTCTACATGTAGCAGCCCCTTGGTATGCAGATATTGTTAATTACTTAGTTACCAAGAAGCTACCACATGACTTGACTCGAGCTCAAAGAGACAAGATCAAAAACATTGCCAAATATTACATATGGGATGATCCATACTTATTGAAGCATTGTTCTGATCAAGTGATAAGAAGGTGTGTTTCTGAATCTGAATTTACTTCAATTTTGACCTTCTGTCATTCTTATGCATGTGGCGGTCACTTCGGACCAAAAAGAACAGCCCTGAAAGTTCTTGATTGTGGATTCTACTAAGCCATCATTGTTCAAAGATGCATATCTATTCTGCAAAGCTTGTGACCGTTGTCAAAGGACAGGTAATTTAAGTGCCAAAAATCAAATGCCACAAACCCCTATACTTATTGTTGAGATTTTGATGTGTGGGGTATTGATTTCATGGGTCCTTTTCCTTCATCTTTTGGTAATGTTTACATTATACTTGCTGTGTATTATGTTTCTAAATGGGTGGAAGCAAAAGCTACGAGAACTAATGATTCTAAAGTTGTTGTAGATTTTGTGAAATCTAAAATTTTTGCGAGATTTGGAACACCAAGAGCCATGATTAGTGACAGAGGGACACACTTCTGCAACAAATCATTTGAAGACTTGCTCAAGAAATACAACATCACTCACAAGGTGTCTACTGCTTATCATCCACAAACTAGTGGTCAAGGTGAAGTTTCAAATCGGGAAGTCAAGTCCATTCTCGAGAAGACAGTGAATCCGAGTAGAAAAGATTGGAGCCTACGATTGAATGATGCACTTTGGGCCTACCGAACTGCTTACAAGACACCTAGTGGGATGTCTCTGTATAGGTTAGTCTATGGTAAGCCATGTCACCTTCCAGTAGAGCTCGAACACAAAGCATGGGGGGCAGTAAAGCTTTGTAACATGGAGATGGATGCTGCTGGAGAACAAAGGAAGCTTCAACTGCAAGAATTGGAAGAACTTAGAAATGATGCCTATGAGATTTCCAGAATTTACAAGGAGAGAACTAAGGCATTTCATGATAAAATGATCTCCAGGAAGAATTTTGAAGTGGGACAGAAAGTCCTTTTATTTCATTCTCGCCTCAAGTTATTTCCAGGTAAATACGATCTCGATGGGTTTGACTTTTGTTATTACTATATGTTTTACCCCCATGGTGCAAGTGGAAATCAAGAGCTTAATAAAAGGATAAAGTATTCAAGGTGAATGGGCACAGGTTGAAGCCTGACTATGAGAATTCTGTGAGCAGGGACATCGATGAGGTACCTCTCTACGATGCCAATTATCTTGATGGGTGAGGATAGATAACGTCAGGGCTTGAGGATGTTAACACCAAGCGCGTTATTAGAGGCACCCAATGGTTTTGAAATATAAATAAAAAGAGACAAAGAAAAAGAAGGTAGTATTGATCAATTTTTGTGTTTCGAGGAGATTCCTTTCATGGGCTATTATAATTGATCAGGTTTTATCTCTCTTTGCCATCTGTCTCATTTGCTTTGTTGTTTGTTTTTTACTTTCGATTGCTCTTGTGTTTTTATTTCTTTTATGTGTCTCTATTTTCTTTTCTTTTCTTTTCTTTTCTTTTCTTTTGTTTAATTTGATTATTCCGTGCTTCAAGTTCAGTTGTGCAACAGCTTGAGGAAACATTCAAACGGGAGTTGAAGTCATTGTTCGAAGGTTTGAAACGTGCATATCTGGGAGAAGAACAAACTCAATCGCATTATCGGTAATATCTCTCCTTTTCTTCTCTTCAATGGATGCTGATATCTTTCTATCGAACCTTCGTAAATATTTCCCTTCACTTCCTCAAAATGCGGTGTTTAAAATTTATAAAGTACGGATGACTAGACTTTGGGCGTTGATGCTCCTAAATGTGCCTGCTGATATCCGATGGCTTATCGAAGCCAAGGTGAGAGTGTCCGGTGAGCCGGACATTAATCTCGCAAAATACATGCCTGGTCTAGGAAAGAGCTACTACGCCAAGAGGCGAAGAGCGAAAAGGTTACAAGTATGTTTTAAATGTGCTAGATGGAATTGTAACCAGACTTGTCGTTCATTAGGTTTTGCGTCCAGGAATAGAGAAGATAAACTTTCATTTAGTAAGAATGGTTTGAGTAATGAGTCGCTGGATAATGTTTTGTTAACTCTCGAGTCACATTCTTGTGGACTTGTTCAGCGTGAATTGCTTAATCTATGGACACAAATTCGTGATGAATTGCAGTGTTATAGTCTAGGGAATCTGACTAAAAACGACCCTGTTTGCCAATTTATAAGAAAACTGGATGGGAAGCAAATCTCCGACTCATGAAGGCGTTTCAGCCGTTACTGGACGTAAAACCAGAGGAAGATGTGAGCCACAATCACAACTACTTGTATATTTGAATGTGTGTTGTTGTTGTAGAATTTTTTTCTTGTTTCGTTTGATCTGATTATCAATGTTTTTTTTTGTGTTGTTGTTGTTTGTTGATTTTGTTTGTTTTAATTTCAAGTTTTCTTTTTGACAAACCATATGACTACCCTATGGCATAAGTACACGTGGGAGACAAGTGTGGAGGTTTTGTCAACATCCACCGAAAGTGTATCTTTATTTTTAATGCTTCACGTGGGAGACAAGTGTGGGGGTTTTGTCAACCCCCGCCGAAAGTGTATCTCCATTTTCCATGCTTCACGTGGGAGACAAGTGTGTAGGTTTTGTCAAACCTCGCCGAAAGCATATCTCATTTTTTCAAATTTTGGGGCGATAAATCTGCATCGAGCAACCCCCACCGAAATTCTGTCCCCATGTGTCAAATTTGAGAGTTTTACGTGTGTATATATCCATTTTGCATATTTTGAAATGTCATTTTATAACCTGTCTTGCACTTGAATCGCATAATACCTAACGTGCATCATTGTCTTAAACAAGTTTAGAGCACTTTTAGAAATGGAGAAAACACCAATTCGGCGATTCCAAAATATATGCGTATTTTGTGGATCGCAATTTGGTAAAGATGGAGAGTTTACAACAGCAGCTCTTGATCTTGGTAGGATATTAGCTGCGAGGGGTATTCATTTGATTTACGGAGGAGGTAGTCTTGGGTTAATGGGGTGTGTGTCGACAGCTGCCTCCCTAGGA